>JAQJVL010002929.1:0-75640 GCA_035578905.1 Stictocephala bisonia | reverse complement strand
AAAAATATTTGGAAAAATATATTTTAGGATCTTGCCTACTATTACAAATAAGCAATATTAACAACTTTTTTAGTTAGAAATATATGCCTCATTTTATTGTGGTTTTTTAATATAGTTTTGTTATTTGTGGAGAGTTATTAGGTTTTGTTATCATTAAACAGATTTACCGAAATTCCTTTTCATTCTGGATTGAAGTTATATCATTTACTAAATTAAATTTAGTTTAATTTTTTTACAATAACTAATTTTCATGTTCACAGTCGAGTTGATTGGACAGCTAAAGAAGACAACCTGCTTCTATTGTGCAAAGTGGCTTTCCTCATATTTCAACACATCGGTAAACGCTATTTCAACTTGATAACTGTACGCCAGATTCTTCATGAACAATTTCCAGTGAGTATATTGGTGTATAATAGTTGTTATGTATTATATTAGAATTAAATGTTATTTAGTTCTATGACTCAACAGAATTTTTATTGAATTATAACATAATTTAAAATTTTTAGTTTAAATACTGAAACTCCATGGCAGCATACAGTTGACTAATTTGAGTAGATAACTATTTGATGGGGTAGATTCGTGTGGGCATTGTTTAACGTGTTGACTGCCATGAGGGCCACCGGTGGCCCACACAACAATTTTAGCTCACGCCATGAGGGCCACCGGTGGCCCTCACTAGATTTCAGCCTGGCGCCACAGCTGTTTTTACGGTAAAGTTCAATATTCATTGTTCCGAGTTCTGTATTCTATACAACCGGAAATGACCCCCCAAGTACAGAAATAGCCGACATCCGTTCTTTTGCCGCCATTTTGTGAAGTTATTGATAAGGTACACCGGTGGCCCTCATGGCGTGGGGGCAAAACTTTACATATGCCATATGATATTATGTTTTAGCTGTTTTGTTGTGATGTTTATATTTTCTTCCCGCGCACTGATCAGCTTTTGAGGTTAGGTGTTTAGTAAGTGACATTGATTCTTTTTGTGACAGAAACTAGTCTGTCTAAGTGTCGTAAAAACTAGTTCAAATACAGTAGACTCTCAGAAATCCGGACTAATGTGGCGGTCGTCCGGTCCGGATTTTAAAAAATCCGGATTTCCCGGAGTTTGTTGAATGCATTGTCACTTTCGGCTTTTAACGGTCAATTATTACAATATGGGTTCATTCAAGGGCAAATAAACATAAGTGTGGTCGGCACGTAAAGATAAGGCAGTAGGCTAGAGACGGGAGCAGAGGAGTTAGCTTCAAACAAAAATGGGACAAACAATGTCTAATAATTTAGTTAGCCCTTAAGTTCATAATACAGTAGTGTGCTGTAATTAAGTAAAACAGATTTGAGCAAACAGTAAAACAGGACTGAAAAAATCAAGTTTAACAACACAGGACAGTTTGAACAATTTTATTTAAGCATATCGTACACTACTTTATACATTAAAGTAAGAAAATTTACTTTAAATGAACATAAGAAATACAGTCCCAAGTAAATCAAAATTACAAAGAATGACTAATAAATTACAAGAAATGGTAAATAATGCAACTTACAATCAACTTCACATAAAACTTACCTCTTGAAAAAGTCCTTAACACTTTGAAGCCTAAGCCCGAAGATAGATCGGGCGACGCAAACTGGCGTACTCGCCGACGCCCGAGAATAGCTCGGGCGCCCATATTTAATTCATTATATCTTTATTATCGGCATATAATCGGGTTTAGGTCATCTGAATATGTCTTTTAGTTATCTGTTATTATATTTTATCGGTCTATTAATTTTTTTTATCTACATCTGGTCTTGGATAAATAATTATCGTAATAGCTGACGTGAGACTTGGAATGAGCCCGTGCCGAGCGGTATTGTTTATGTCAGCATTGTTTATGTTGTTATATTTTGATATTATATTTATTATATGTTATTATATTTTATCGGTCTATTATTATTTTTTATCTACATCTGGTCTTGGATAAATAATTATCGTAACAGCTGACGTGAGACTTGGAATGAGCACGCGCCGAGCGGTATTGTTTATGTCAACATTGTTTATGTTGTTATATTTTGCTATTATATTTATTATATGTTATTATATTTAGCTTATATTATTATATTATTTATATTTAGCTTATATTAGCTTATATTATATTTAGCTTATATGTTATTATATTTTATATTATTATATGTTATTACAGTATATGTAGCTATTTTTTGTTTTACACATTTTTGTACTTATTTGTAGCTTCTGTAAAAAATAAAAAAATGTACAACACCTAAAGTTTTGCCGATCATTGAAAAGAGAATTTTCTCCCCTTTACAAAGATATATAATATAACCTTTTTATGAAATTTATAAGGCATTTAAAATTTTTTTAATCTATATCTATATAAGCCAAATTGACTCACTCACTCATCACGAATTCTCAATAACTATAGCACCTACAATGCTGAAATTTGGTATGTGAGTTACTTTTAGGTCGTAGGTGCTTGCTAAGAAACGCTTTTAAGATATTTTATTCCTTTTTATAATAATTTAGAAAATAAAAATTGCCATTTACACAATGTATTATAAATGTAAACAAATACCATCTGTAATATAAAACATGTGTTTACTATTACTAAAATTAAAATCATAAATATAATAAAGGAAATTTTCTAAATGCAGGTTGATGTGAATTAAATTTTAGCAATCATCTGTAAAGTTATTATATTATGTTACCTACAGCTGAGATTTGAATGTTGTTGTGAATGTGCAAGGTTTTTGTTTGGTTATGTTCGGAAAGTGTCGTATCAGTATGATGTTTGTTTTTAGAATTAAAACTTTGAACAAAAACTGTTTAATGAGTGAAGAAATAGTAGTGGAGTACAGGTTCCGCACCGATTGGTTAAGGGGACCAGGATGTCCCTATCTTCCGCATGTTAAATTTAGCAACTTCATGTACCTTTTTCTCAAAAACTATATTATATATTTCCAATCAGTTTTTTTTGTCTTAAAGGGCATGTCCTAATGTATATTTTAAATTGAGAAAATTAAAAAAAAATTACAGTTAAAAATATTATGTACATTTTATAAAATATAGTTTTTTATGATGTTTTTTCCATATTAAATGACATGTAAAACTCGTCTAGAGAAAGATTTTACAAAACTGTCAATTCAAAATGTGTAGTTTGATGTAAGGTACAAAATGAAACTAAATATAGGAAAATATCTGTAACGGTTCCTGAGAAAAAGGAACATAAGTAAGAAAAAACACACTTTTCGGAAAACAACGGTTTTTGCTCGGACTGACTTTATTTACATGAAATAAGTTACCTTAGAACATTCCAGCACCATTTGACGGGTTATTTGGGTCATCCTCTTCATATTTGTCCTCCAGCTTCCTCTTTGCCAATAATTGTTGCTGGCGACACTTTTTCTGGATTTCTTCCAAGTCTTTTTCAGCTTCTCAAATCCTATTTTCATCCATCTTCTTCATTGATTTAATACAATTAATACCAGGCCGAATACCTAAACCTGTCAAGAACTCTGCACCTTGTAATATTTCCTTCATTGAAAGTGGCTATTCCCTCATAGACTCCGAACTCAAGTGTCTTTTTCTGAACAAAGTTTGATTTTGGAATACGGGACCATATTATGCTATTGAGGGATTCACACGCATTCTGAGTTCCACCGTGAAGGCACTTCTTCAAAAGTCGTTCATTGGACAGATCCCTAAAAATGGGCTTTATCTCATCCATCACAGCTTGGGGCAAGTGAGTATGTTGATTGTGATCGTACTGCTCGTTATTGGCTAGTGCTTTTTTGTATTTGCACCAAGTTTCGGGGGGCTCGGGGCACAGACCATGGTGTGGATTTTCGTTAGTTGATGCAAGGTGAAAGAATTCCGCCCAAACAGCTTTTTTCATGTTGTCCAGGTTATTAACATTTCTCCTGATGGCCAAGCCATAGTATAATTATATTTCATTGATAACAGCCCCTGTTAGACGCCCTCGGCCACCCATTGTTTTTCCGTCTGAAAGTGTGGACTTGCCCGATTTGAGTTTTAGGTTTTTCAATCTGGCTCCCATTCTTTTTTGGACATGGCCCACACATTCAAGCTTCTCAATTGAGAAGTCTGGGCCATAAGGTTTATCAGATTCTACCCTTGCAAGTGCTGCACTATCGCCATCACCCAAATAATGCTTATATCTAATGTCATAGGTGCCTTGAGAACGTCGGAAAATAGTTAAATTGAGCGCAAAATTTATCGTGCATCCAATTGTTAAAATCACAATAACATTAGTTCTACTGCTCTGATTAACCTAAATATGGCCTCAAATTAAAGATTAAAGCTAACACATTAAAAAAACATGAAAAAATAAATTTTGATTTTTTTGACCAATGTTGACATCCCAGTCCCCTTAAGATGCCCGGTGACGGTGCTTGCCTATTCTTTTCGTTGGCATTTCTGATCTACGGGGATTTATCAAGGTCTGCACAAATACGGACCGACATTGTAAATCATGTATCTATAAATTGGCAGAGGCTACAGGAATTCACTGAGGATGCATCTGGAGTCCCATATATTAACAGACTGGAGTACATTGCTGAAATGTCCCGGCCATACACCTTTGGAAATACTTGCGAGCTTAAGGCGGCTGGAGAGATATTCCCATTTAAGTTAGAGGTATTCTAAGATGGCATCCTTCGTGCTGAATTTGGGGAGGCCATTCAAGGAATCAACCGAGTTCGGTTCACGGGGCATCACAGACGTGGCCACTATGACGTTTTGATTCCGTTGGCACAACAGTCCGACAATGGAATTGGTCATCAACAACCGACCATCAATGATCCAATTGAATGTAATCCGAATTCTTCGTGCTTTGTGCCACAGCCCGACGAAACTTTTACATCTTCAACACCTGTTACAGGGCGAAGAGGACAAAAACGTAGAAAAAGATTTTCAAATTCAATAAGATCAAAACAATTAAAGGAAGCTAATAAGAATTATGTAAAAAAGGACCCTATTGTAAATAGAAAGTCAGTTAAAAAGTATGCAGCTAATAACCCTGATATAAATAGAAAGGCAGCTGAAAAGTATGCAGCTAATAATCCCGATGTACACAGAAAGGCAGTTGAAAAGTATGCAGCTAAGCCTTGGAAAATATGACCTTCAGACTAATTATTCTAACGACAAGGTTGTTACTCTCGGGTCTAGATCTCCCTGTGTATGGTGCTCTGCGCTTAAGTGGAACGATGAGGCACCTGGAATGTGCTGCAAAAACGGAAAAGTCCAGCTCCCGTCCGTTGAGCCCTACGTGAGCCCTTACACAGTCTCCTCACTCATCAGCATCCAATGGCGGAGCATTTTCTTTCTTCTGCCCGAAAATACAATGGATGCTTCTAAATGACATCATTTGGAGGCAAAGATGTAAAGGAAGGTAACTTTATGCCAACATTTAAGGTGCAAGGGCAGGTATACCACAGAATAGGGTGCCTGTTGCCAGAACCTCAACAGCAGCCATCATTTCTCCATATTTATTTTGTTGGTGATGATGACACCGAGAGAGACATACGCTGTGGTATATACAATGGTGTCAATGCTGAACTGGGAACCCAACTGCAAAAATGCTCCATGAACACAACAAATATATACTGGATTTTAAAGTTGCAGTTGATTCTATTCCTCAGGACCAGAAGGATTTCCAAGTGTTAATTAAAGCCGATAAAAAGCCTTCTGGAGAGCACAGAGGTCGATATAATGCCCCCACGAATAGAGAAATTGCAGTTGTCAAGTTGGCCAAAACTTCGAGAAGAGAGACATTGTTATCAAAAGCAGAGACAACAGTTTGATACGGATCAGCGAGACGCACCGTGCCTATGACGCTCTCGAATAACCCTTTGATATTCTGCCATGGAGAAGATGGATATCAAATCAATATACCCCAGCATGATCCGAAGACCAAGGCTCCTCTCAAGAAGACCGTATCTGCGGCTGACTTTTACAGCTACAGTATAATGGAGCATAATGGGCAGCAATGCTACATACTGTTGTTCCGTAACCTCTTCAACCAATTTCTGGTAGACATGTATGCAAAGATCGAGACTGAAAGATCGTTTTAATCAAAAAATGTTAAAAAGTGATGAGTATGTGCACCTAAAGGATGCCATGACAAAAACGGATGTACAGTTATCAGATCTTGGCAAGATGATTGTCCTGCCATCATCTTTCACTGGAGGTGCTCGCTATATGCATGAGCGAACACAAGATGCTATGACATATGTGCGCCATTTCGGGCGGCCAGATTTGTTTATTACATTTACCTGTAATCTAAAATGGCCAGACATCGTAAATGTATTGAGACAAGGACAACAGTCTCACCATAGACATGACATAATAGCAAGGGTCTTTCATATTAAGGTGAAGCAAATGATTAAGCTCCTTACTAAAGGTTGCATCTTCGGTGTTACCAGGTGTCACATGTACACAATTGAATGGCAAAAACGAGGACTACCCCACGTTCATATCCTACTGTGGCTGGTAGAAAAAAATAAGGCCTAATAAAATTGATAAAATAATAAGAGCTGAAATACCTGATCCCAATTTAGATCCAACCCTCCATGATATTGTCAAGACAACAATGATTCACGGCCCATGTGGACTTCTCAACAGGACCTCACCTTGCATTATTGATGGAGCCTGCTCCAAGAAATACCCCCGACCACTTTTGAAGGAAACTCAATCTGGTGAGGATGGCTATCCCCTTTATCGCAGGCGGTCCCCGCCAGATGGTGGTTTCTAAGTTAACATAAGGGGTATTGATCTCGACAATCGGTGGGTGGTGCCATACAATCCTGTCCTGTCTCGGACCTTCACGGCACACATTAATGTTGAGTACTGTAATTCAGTTCAATCAATTAAATACATTTGCAAGTACGTCAACAAAGGCTCTGACCAGGCAGCGTTCACCGTGGAAGATCTGGATGAGGTGGCGAGGTACGAGGCAGGACGATACATCAGCAGCTCTGAGGCAGCCTGGCGCATTCTCTGTTTCCCTATACACGAGAGGTTTCCGCTTGTGTGAACATAAAACCCCCAGGATACCATGCCAAACGGAGTATTAAGGGCCCAGGCTTCAAAGTGTTAATTGTCGTCTGCTTAACCGTTTTAGCCCGTTGTCTGGCCGCAATGTCCCTCAGTTTCCTCAAACACATAACGTCGGCTGCAGCTATGCCGTCTAGTTGCATGATGTACTCTAGCGCCCCATCTAGCATTTTGAATCCTTCTGAATGAGGGATATTATTCACATGGATTCCAGAGAGTTCTTCTTCTTCTTCTTCCAACGTTTTTTCGTTAACTACAATTTTAACAATGTCGTCGTCTGTAATTTCATCTTCGTCGTCATTGTTCATCCACTCAGCGACGTCATTTTCATTCGCTGCTTCACAGCCGGGGATTTTGTCTAAGAGTGAAACAACATTTTCTTCGTCCGCTTTATTTTCATTTTTGAGCTCCCCTCCATCGACGTCATCGAACTTGTTTCCCTCATGGTCCAGCAGCACTTTCCACGAAGAAATGATTGCGATTGCGGATATTTCGTCCCACCCTTCAGCTACCCACCTAATTACGTCCAACATGTCAACCTTCTTTAATGCACTAACATAATCCTCTTCATTGTCTATTGCCGATATTAAATAACAAAGAAGCCGTCGGCGGTACTTCAACTTCAGTGCCTGAAGGATTCCCTGGTCCATTGGTTGGCAAAGAGCTGTCACGTTCAGAGGCAAAAACACAGCTTTTATATCTCCGTCTTTCAACTCATCAGCCACTGGGTGTGTTGTTGCGTTATCTAGCAAAAGAATGGCTTTTCGTGGCAAGTTGTTTTTAGCCAGATGTTTCTCTACCGTCTTAACAAATTCATCAAAGGACCAAGTTTTAAAAATGGAAGAATTCATCCACGCTTTTTGTTGGTTTGTATACCAAAGTGGCAACACATCGGTTTTCTTTAAATTTTTAAAAGCTCTAGGCTTTTTAGATTTCCCAATCAATGTAAGCCTGAGTTTGTGGCTGCCGGTCACATTGCTACAAGCCAGCACAGTTACTCTTTCTTTGCTTTTCTTATAACCCGGGGCTGATGCTTCCTTTTTTGAAGCGAGAGTTTTCGTGGGCAACATTTTATAGTTCAAACCAGTTTCGTCGCAGTTGTACAGCTGGTCGCCGGAAATTCCTTCTTCATCTAAGAGTTTGAAAAGGAAGGTTTTGAATTCAGGAACAGCTTCTTTGTTTGCCGATAAAGCCTCCCCACTTACTGAAAGCTGCCGAACACCATAACGCTTTTTCCATCGGTCGAGCCATCCGTCACTAGCTGTGAATTCACCATCTTCTCCTTCAATTGCACGCTTAAAATGTAACGCCTTTTCTTGAAGCATAGGACCATTGACCGGAACACCTTTACCCCTTAAGTGCTGATGCCACAAAAATAATGCCTCCTCAACTTCTACATGTTTACCTTTGTGCATGGTTTTACTAACTTTTATGTCACTTCCACTGTCTCGAGAGGAACACCACTTTTTGATTTGATCACGATTTTTTCTCCAGTCCGAAACAGTACTTGTTCCCACTCCTAATTCTAAAGCAATTTTTTTAGCCGATTCACCAGAATCAATACGTTTAATGGCCCGGAGTTTCTCTTCCACCGCCACAAAAACCTTTTTACGTTTTTGACTCATTTCGCTTTAAATACGAGGCAAAAATACTAACAACAGAACAACAAAAAGACTACACACACAAACTACACAGGTCAAACTGACTTCCGCACTGACCAAGCGCTTGCAGTCAACTGAGCGCGGGTGGGCGGGGACCCTAACAGGTGTGACGCAGAGGTCATTGCTCTGGCCCCGCCCCTCTACCGCACAAAATCTTCCACTGCCTCGAACGTGTCACGCAGCTGACTAAGGCGGTAAAACATGGAGTTTTTCTTCATTTTAAGTAAAAAAAAAAAAATTCTGCATGATCTGTGATCCGGACTACCCGGAGTCCGGACTAGGCCGATCCGGATTTCTAAGAGTGTACTGTATATAAAAACGTATTTAGGGTTGCTTAGTTAAAAACCAGAGGACCGTTTTCTATCACATTTGATGAGCTTTCAGAATATATCATTAAAAATTACGTAATACTAAAAATGGCGCTACAATTTATCTTTGATTTATAAAAGATGCGGGACCACCGGTGGCCCACATGGCGCACAGCGGCACGTATGATGTGGGCTACCGGTGGCCCTCATGGCGTCAGGTGGACATACAGTTTTACTACGGCAGCCTCAGAATGACACAATAAATTATCTACGCTGGCAGTCAATGTGTTAACAAAACTAGATAAGGAATGAATGCACCATTCTAGCGAAGCAGATAACAAAGAAATTGAATCATTGATAATAAAATGGCATTCATCTCTCACTAACATCCAAAAATTATTTAAAACTGCCTTGACTTTTATAATCTTTAATTCTTTGTTTAAACACACAATTAAAATTACATGAAAATCAAAGTTAAGCGTTACTATTGATTTTTAAAGATTTTTAATTGGCTATGTATTATAGTTTTGTGACTGCTAAAAGTGGGTCACTGAACGCTAAAACATATTCATGTGGCATATCAGTTTAAAGCTTATTAAATGGCAACGTTTTTAATGTAACTTGATCCCTTCTTGTAGACAGGGTTTTATGAAAATAATTAGCCTCAGGATCAATTTTGTAATATGACCATTTAAAATGATGACTTTTTCAGATACAAAACTTAATGGAGAATCTGAAAATAATGTCATTTTCGGTCTCATGATTTCAGATTGCAGAGGAATCGCAAATTTCTGTTAAAAAACCCAGATTTTTCAGAAAAATTTTAATTAATTAATTACCAAGCCAATTTTGAGAGCTAGACATTTATTTCTACACCATTGTGTTACATTTACATTATATTATAGCTTCTTAAAAACTTTCATACCAAGAGCCAACCACCCTGTATTTATGCTTCTCAACTACATAATCTGTTGTTACTTTAAGGATCAATTAATGTATAAAATCAATTAAGCTGTTTCCATTAAGGATCTTGATCTGACTTAACTTTAACTAATTAAGAGTTTATTTTCTTGTTTTCAGGAGGCTACTGATAAAACTTCTCGGGCATGTCAGAGAAGGCTTAACTACATGATGAAAAACAGCCAGACACAGCGAAGTGTGCACCTCTGCTTCGAAGAGATGAAACAAGACAGTGTAGTTATGAACAAACTGAAGGTATTCAAGTAGTTCTGGATTACTTATGATTATTCAACATTTTATCATACATTTTACAGTTCTTAAGGATTTAGGTTTTACAGACCCTAAGGCAGTTCAAGTTTTTAGTATATATTTACCTGTAAGTAAGCTGATTAAAATTTATATTTTTTTTAGTGTTTTACTCACAATTTTATGTATAACTTTAAGAACAATTGTTATTTTAGCTCAGAATTAGTTGTGTTTATTTCAAATTATTTACTAGGAAATAAATGATTAATGTAAGAGGGACATGAGTAAGTTATTTACATATAAAGTAAAAATGAAAAGGGTTTGTATTTTGAAGCTTTAAATTATATTTTATTTATTTGTTATATTAACAGGAAGCTTTTGTAAAAACAATAAGCACAAACAATAACAACAATAAGCACTTAAACAAATATCTTTAATACGTTTAAGGAGACTTGTAACAGTAAAATAAAGTCTTGAATAAATAAAGTTAAGTCACGTTCATTGCATCAGAAAATCAGTCCATACCATGAAAATTAAAAGATAAAGTAGTTGACAGGCAATATTTACATTATGTACTGGCTTTTCACTTTTAAGTTCAACATTCAAATTCTTTATTGACACCGTAGATACATAGTTCTCTCTCACACTTCCTTAGAGTTTTTTTTATAAAGATATCAAAGAATAAACTGACAATTCAGTCATCCCTAACGAACCACACATCAGATGTGATTATTTAAGAGTGATCGAATTACTTTAAAAATTATCTAGGTTAGCTGCATGAAAATTATTATTTTGTCTGTGTAATCTTAGATATTATTTATTAATCCAAGGGCAAATTATTGTTACAGGATCTAGTTGAAGAGATGAGTAGGGAAGGCAAAACACGGGATAGTGAAGCTCAGTTAGCAAACAGTTTCCAACAGTTGGTACTACTGTTACAAGAGAGGTACAAGAAACTGCACAGCCAGGACTTGTCCCGCCTTTGTGAAGGCTTCCTCTTGCCAGATACTGTCAAAGAACTCTTGTAAGTCTTATTCATCATAAAATGATAAATCATTTGAATAAATATTAAATATCATCAATGTTTAAGGTTTCAGAATCTGTTTACCTGTACTATATTTTTATTATACACAACTAATAATCGTTTTAGGAGAAAAAAATAGTAAAAATAGGACCTACTATTTAATTAGTATTTACCACAGCTGCTACATTTGTTTCAATTTTAAACTGAACATTTAAAAAAACTTTTGTATTGACCCACCCGCCCACCCATATACGTACAGTGGTATAGACCCCACCCGCCCACCCATACACGTACAGTAGTATAGACCCACCCGCCCAACCATATACGTACAGTGGTATAGACTCACCTGCCCACCCATATACGTACAGTGGTATAGACCCAACCCGCCCACTTATACACGTACAGTGGTATAGAACCACCCGCCCACCCATATACGTACAGTGGTATAGACCCACTCGCCCACCCAAACACGTACAGTGGTACTATATTTTCAAATTTTCAAATTTAACAACATATAACCCAAGGAGTTACGTTTTTCAACCTTATGGTCTACCGATTGGGTGTCACAATGGCCATTTACCATATGGACTTTCTTTTCTGCTAACCTAATTCATTTATCAAAGTGTGTTTTGCTATGTTAAATAATTTAGCCACTTATTTTTAAATATTTTGATTGTTTTTAATTGAGTTTTTTTTCTTTTTTGTAGTGAGAACTACAGAATCATACGTCCACAGAAGCTGAAGAAAAGAGGTTTTAATGCTATCAACAACATTACTGATATTCACATGGGCATTATTAACTCTACAATTCTTGTAAGTAAACGATTCTTGTGATAATTTCATAATAAAATTAATTTGTCTGGAATAAGATCTGGTGATTTTAAGGTGTAACCATATGTGTAATTAATATTAAATTAAATATGTGAGATTATAAGTTCACTAATTTAATTTCTCGTTTATCTCTAAAACATCTTGAATGTTACTTATTTGTGCTCTGACATTTTTAAATGTGTATATTTATGAATTTATCACTGATTAGGCTTGTGAAGTTCACATATTTCCTTTTGTCTCAAAATTTAACTTAAATTTAAATGTGATTTTTGCACTAGATTTACAATTGATGAATTAAATATAAAATTGTAACATTCTTAGATAAACAGTATTTATGCTTATAAACACAGTTTTTTTTATTTTTAGTTCCATTATTGACTAACTAACTAGTAAAAATGTAGACGATAGTTCGTGATTATAACATGCTCATATATGCTGTGGTATGAGATAAAACACAAACTCTATCGTCATTTAGCTTATATTACTATATCTTCCTCACTTAATCCTAACAACCATAGCTTAGTGATTCATGGTACAGGATATAATTTAGAGTACTTTAAATAAAAAACACTTGTTTGTATGAAGATTGTATGTGTGTGATACTGTGCCTTATTCTCTAATTTAAGCATATGGTTTTTCTTGAAATGGAAAGGGCGTGATTTACTTCCCCTTGAATGATCGTTTTGTGTGGAAAAGGAATTGCTTGGCTTTCTGCTTTAATGAAAATACAGTATTCTGTCTAATGTAATTTTGGCACTTTACGATAATTTTGTGTGGGAAAGAAAGAGCACAGATCTTTACTCTGAACTGTATTGCTGCATAATATAAATTATTAGATGTTGTATTTTCTTCCATTGATGCTCTCATTTTTTAATTTTTAATTCACTTTTACCAATATCTCAGATGAAAGTAAGTAGCAGTGAGTACAGAATATAAATATGGAGGACATGGACTATACGCTGTGTGCATTAGAGGTGTGGCAAGATCCGCCAACTTGGTCTGCCACTCGGACGGAAATCAGTACTCCGACCCCACACTTGCGGCAGTGTTCTCTTGCCAAAAACACCAACATTTAATACACTTATTGTGGAGCTAAAAATTTCACACTTAACACGTTATCAGTACAACTCATCTGGACACTGTCAAGTGAAAAACAATTAAATAGGTGTTATACATCACTTTAAAGATTAGAATAATTATTTTGACAAGAAAAAGTTAGTCAGCTGCTTACTTTTTTATTGTTTGTCAGAGAAGTTTGACCAGCAGCAAAGTTGTAGGGGAGATATTGAATTTAACATAAACAATTTTTAAAACATAAGAGTGCAGGTGGATGGTGTACTTATTGCAGTAAAGCGTCAACATATTAGCAGTGCCTGCCGCGCCGCTGAGTGCATAATGCAGTGAGCACATAATGGTGTACAAGGATTATTTAGTCGTAATAATATAGCTTTTTAATATTTACAAATCTAATCTTGTCTAATTTAAATGCTATTCTTAATTGTTTAAGTTTAAATGTTTACTTGCTGACGTATAATGTTTGTTGTTATTGAACTTATTTTTACTGTGAATTTCATCAAATACGCGTGACATTATAATTAATGTATTAATTAATAAACAATTAAAAAAATTTAATGTAGTTTTAGTTTAATCAATTAATCACGACACTGTTATTAAACATTAGACATTTGCTCCACAGTGTATATAATACATACCACATTAATATTTCTAACTTCTGTTATGAGATAAAAATTGTACTCAGAGTATATTTTCTAAAGGTAACATTATTTATATATTTGTTTAATTTACCAATAAGAAAACGTCAGATATATCAGAAGTGAATGGCTACTTTAAACAATTGCTCTTTAAATTAATTACACCATTTGTTCCCTTAGTACTCATTGGTAAAATAAGAGGAAAATAAAAATTTCTTAACACACCATATTTTTTATAACATGAGGAATTTATTATTTCATAAATAATCTGGCATAAGCTAGATCTTTATGACATGTGGTAAAGACTTATTATCTGGACCATACTTGTGAAATATATCTGGACAATACTTGTGCTTACTCAAGCAATTTTTTCTTTTAGTTTATTTGCGGGATAAATATTAAGATATTATTAATGGCTCCAAAAAGTTTTTTCTTATGCCAGTAAACAAATTTTTTTTTAACTATGCATGTTATCAGAGGCATACCTTAGAGATGTTTTTTTTTTTTTACAGTGTAGGTGGTCTCCTTTATATGCAACAAATTTATTTCACCACTGGACTTTTGGACTTCCCTTGATTGATAAATATTTTAATTTTACTCGCACTGTCAAAGTAATCCTTTGACTAGTACTTTTAATTTGAGTCAAGAAGTATGCATCCTATGGTATTAAGTAGTAATCATTTGCGTAATGTATTTTAGCGTTAAGTGTCATTCATTTTTGTTGTTGTCAGAGTGCCCTGAACTGTGTGGGAGACAAGACATCATGGACGTACCAGCTGTTTAGTATCTACCAGCAGTACTCAGACAAGTTACTGCGCACAGTCATGGCTAAGACACGAGCAGACCAGATGGTATCACTTCGCAAGCACTACTTACGCACCCACATAAGATCTGGTGACTACCTACCTTTGTCGTCAAGTCCTTACCAGCTATCCATCAGGTTTGTTTGAGATGATTAGATATGTCTTGTAAATTAGCAGTGCGAAATCAAATATTTAATTCTGAATTGCTTCTAAAATTCACATTTTTATAAGGAGAAGTAAAATATTTAAAATTTAATCTTCAAATATTATTTATTTCGTAAATACAAAAGGAGCTTGCAGATTTAATCAGACAAATAACCTAGAGATATTTATTAATTCTTATACTGTACAATAGTAGTGAAATAAGGAGAGAGCTGGACTCACTTTTCTGGCCTCTGATTGGTCGAGAGCGGTCACGTGACCGGATCCAAGATGGCGGCCGGAACCGGATCCAAGATGGCGGCCGGATCCAAGATGGCGGCGCCCATTTCCCGCCAAATTTTCTAACCTCACTTTTCCTAACCTCAAATTTCCCGCCAAAATTCCCGATTTTCCCCCAAATTCCCAAATTTCCCTCAAATTCCCAAATTTCCCTCCAAATTCCCACATCATACTATATGAAATACACTGTTAACCTTGTTATACTATATAAAATTCATTGTTAACCTAACTTTTTCCGTGTTATACTATATAAAATGCACTGTTAACCTTGTTATACTATATAAGATACACTATATAAAATACAGTCTTAACCTAACTTTTTCCATGTTATACTATATAAAATTCACTTTTTTTTTGTCCAATATGGCATCTTTTTCCATATTATACTATATAAAATTCACTTTTTTGTCCAATATGGCGTCTTTTTCCGTGTTATACTATATAAAATTCACTTTTTTGTCCAATATGGCGTCTTTTTCCATGTTATACTATATAAAATGCACTTTTTTGTCCAATATGGCGTCTTTTTCCATATTATACTATATAAAATGCACTTTTTTGTCCAATATGACGTCTTTTTCCATATTATACTATATAAAATTCACTTTTTTGTCCAATATGGCGTCTTTTTCCATGTTATACTATATAAAATGCACTTTTTTGTCCAATATGGCGTCTTTTTCCATATTATACTATATAAAATGCACTTTTTTGTCCAATATGACGTCTTTTTCCATGTTATACTATATAAAATGCACTTTTTTGTCCAATATGACGTCTTTTTCCATGTTAGACTATATAAAATGAACTTTTTTGTCCAATATGACGTCTTTCCCTCTTCAAAATTCCCTCCCAAAATTCCTAATCCAATATGGCGACCTTTCCCTTCGGGTACTTCCGGCTACCTTCGTACGCTCTTAGCCTATGATGCACACGTCGTCTGCTGGTCGGGCGCGCATGCGCCCCTTGCTACTCTACTCATATATACACTATAACAAATTAATATTTCATACACTATAATAAAATTAATATTTCATATACTCAATGTGCTCGACCCAATCGTAGCGCACCTGGTGGCAAAACTTAGCGCATCCTTTCGGAACATGGCGCCTTCGGAAGGGAAGTCCCCGGTGGTAATTCCCCTTCTCAAATTCGGTCTTTATACTATATAAAATACACTATTAACCTTTCTCATACTATATAAAATGCTAAAGATGGCGGTCATTTACATATGTACTATATAAAATGCTTTCGTGTACTTCCGGCAACCGTCGGCTACCTTCGTACACGTCGTCTGCTGGTCTGACGCACACCCAAATGCCACGCTCTGATTGGTTACCTCCCTACTTTACAAGTAATCTTTCTCACACGTACTGTTAGACTACTTATTTAATTTAATTTTTTCTCAACTTTTTAATAAATACACTGTTAATATACGCTCTTACCTTCGGACACTCATCCATGGCTTCCTACACTGTTACCTATACTTATCTATCGAATCACAGATCATCCTCAAGCCCCTACTTAACACTCTAGGCAACCTGCAATACACGTTTTAATTAAAAATCAAGGGACAGCTATTATTTATATTAATTATTTACTTCTTTTTTTATTTTTATTTAATTGTTACATACGAGACCAACTGGTGTACGGTGACCGGGCTTTATCGCTGTTATCACATCACTTGACCTCAAAGGTCAACCCGTGGCTGTTATCACATCCCACAAGCATTGTTTTACATCCCGTATGAACGATGTACGAGTCTTTGTTACTAACTAGATGAACGAGTGTAGTCTTTGTTACTAACTAAGGCTGCTGGACCCTTTGATATATGATCTATTAACAACACAGTAGTCAGGGAATCTATGACATGGAACCCAAACCCCTTAAAATTTAGTTAAAATGTCCATAAATAGGGTTATTTGTGTACAAAATATGTTATAATTCCCTAAAAGCAATAAAATGCAGTGTCATAACAACGATATTTGTCCTAAACATTAAAAATTCCTTTAAAATACTCTTATAGAACCCCAGTTTGAGCTCAAAACAACGTACAAAACTGATGTAACACTTGTAAATTAATTGTTTAACCTACATAGCTATTTAGTTGACTCCAAACAGTTGGCAAAGTGTAAGTAGCCAATAGGAATAAATTCTCTATAATGTTCACATTTTAAGCTTGATTTTAACAAAACCTGATGCTATTGATTCTTTGCACATTAAACAAATAAACGAATAGTTAGTTGAAATGTGTCTATTGTAGAAACTTTGGTATTAACAGTAAGAAAGTTTGGTTTCTTTTGACTATAATATACTCGATCAGAAAATGTATATACACCACTCCCAAAGACCGAAACACATGGAGAACCTAGAACACACAACATTCTTGATAGATCACCTTCCTATTCATCACATAAGACCCTTGATTATCCATCACCTATCCCTAAGACATCTGACTGACCAACTACCCACCCAATATTCTAGACTAAACACACTCTACATACAAGACCTTTGATTGACCATCTACCTACCCTACACACACAGTACTCTCGATAGACCACTCACCTCCCCATCACATAAGACATCTGACTAACCATCTACCCACCTAATATACTAGACTAACCACACTCTACACATAGTCCTCTTGACAGACCACACACCCCTCTCGACACATAATACATTTGACCACCTACCCACCTAATATACTAGACTAACCACACTCTACATACAAGACTTTTGATTGACCATCTACCCACTCAACACACACAGACCCTCGATAGGCCACCCACCTCCCCAACACATAAGACATCTGACTGACCATCTACCCACCTAATATACTAGACTAACCACACCTTACATACAAGACCTTTGATTGACCATCTACCTACCCAACACACACAGTACCCTCGATAGGCCACACACCTTCCCAACACATAACACATCCGACTGACCATCTACCCACCTAATATACTAGACTAAACACACCTTAAATACAAGACCTTTGATTGACCACCTACCTACCCAACACACACAGTACCCTCGATAGGCCACCCACCTTCCCAACACATAAGACATCTGACTGACCACCTACCTACTTAATAAACTAGACTAACCACACTCTACATACAAGACTTTTGATTGACCACTCACCTACTAAACACACAGACGTTTGATTAAACACCCACATACTCAACACAGAGTCATGTTGATAGACCAACCCACCTTCCCCAAACATAAAACCTTTGATAGACCAACCACACACTCTACAGACATAACTTAAAATACCATCACACTACCAAAAAGGCAGTCTCTTTATAGACCCCCATCTACTCAATACATGAGACACTTGGTTAACCACTCGCCTACCCAACACATAGTCCTCTTGATAGACCACTCACCCCTCCCGACACATAATACATTTGACAGACCACTTACTTAACATACAAGACTGACCATACACTCTACATCGAAGACGTTTGATTATCCACTCACCTACTCAAACATACTCAAAACACAACACCTCTGATAGATAATCCACCTAAACACTACATAAAACCTATGATTGACACTCAACATTCATGGATGACCACCTAACCATACATACGTACACCATAAAACCATGACTTAACAGTCCACTCAAACATACTCAAAACACAACACCTCTGATAGATAATCCACCTAAACACTACATAAAACCTATGATTGACACTCAACATTCATGGATGACCACCTAACCATACATACGTACACCATAAAACCATGACTTAACAGTCCACTCAAACATACTCAAAACACAACACCTCTGATAGATAATCCACCTAAACACTACATAAAACCTATGATTGACACTCAATATTCATGGATGACCACCTAACCATACATAGGTACACCATAAAACCATGACTTAACAGTCCACTCAAACATACTCAAAACACAACACCTCTGATAGATAATCCACCTAAACACTACATAAAACCTATGAGTGACACTCAACATTCATGGATGACCACCTAACCATACATACGTACACCATAAAAACATGACTTAACAGTCCACTCAAACATACTCAAAACACAACACCTCTGATAGATAATCCACCTAAACACTACATAAAACCTATGATTGACACTCAACATTCATGGATGACCACCAACCATACATACGTACACCATAAAACCATGACTTAACAGTCCACACGCCTACTCAAAACACAACACCTCTGATAGATAATCCACCTAACCACTACATAAAACCTATGATTGACACTCAACATTCATGGATGACCACCAACCATACATACGTACACCATAAAACCATGACTTAACAGTCCACACGCCTACTCAAAACACAACACCTCTGATAGATAATCCACCTAACCACTACATAAAACCTTTGATTGATACTCAACATTCATGGATAACCTACCTACCAAACATACGAATAGACCACATTACCAAAGCATATGAAGGACCAATCACAAACATACGTACCACACACCATAAAATCATGACTTAACAGTCCACCCACCTACTCAACACACAACACCTCTGATAGATAATCCACCTAACCACTACATAAAACCTATGATTGACACTCAACATTCATGGATGACCACCTACCATACATACGTACACCATAAAACCACGACTTAACAGTCCACACACCTACTCAAAACACAACACCTTTGATAGATAATCCACCTAAACATTACATAAAACCTTACATTGACACCCAACATTCATGGATGACCTACCTACCATACATACGTACACCATAAAACCATGACTTAACAGTCCACACACCTACTCAAAACACAACACCTCTGATAGATAATCCACCTAACCACTACATAAAACCTATGATTGACACTCAACATTCATGGATGACCACCTACCATACATACGTACACCATAAAACCATGACTTACAGTCCACACGGCTACTCAAAACACAACACCTCTGATAGATAATCCACCTAACCACTACATAAAACCTATGATTGACACTCAACATTCATGGATGACCACCAACCATACATACGTACACCATAAAACCATGACTTAACAGTCCACACGCCTACTCAAAACACAACACCTCTGATAGATAATCCACCTAACCACTACATAAAACCTATGATTGACACTCAACATTCATGGATGACCACCAACCATACATACGTACACCATAAAACCATGACTTAACAGTCCACACGCCTACTCAAAACACAACACCTCTGATAGATAATCCACCTAACCACTACATAAAACCTTTGATTGATACTCAACATTCATGGATGACCTACCTACCAAACATACGAATTGACCACATTACCAAAGCATATGAAGGACCACCTACCATACATACGTACCACACACCATAAAATCATGACTTAACAGTCCACCCGCCACCTCAACACACAACACCTCTGATAGATAATCCACCTAACCACTACTTAAAACCTTTGATTGACACTCAACATTCATGGATGACCTACCTACCAAACATACGAATTGACCACATTCTCAAAGCATAAGAAGGACCACCTACCACACATACATACCACACACCATAAAATCATAACTTAACAGTCCACCCGCCTACTCAAAACACAACACCTCTGATAGATAATCCACCTAAACATTACATAAAACCTTACATTGACACCCAACATTCATGGATGACCTACCTACCAAACATACGAATTGACTACATTACCAAAGCATATGAAGGACCACCTACCATACATACGTACCACACACCATAAAATCATGACTTAACAGTCCACCCGCCTACCTCTGCACACACAATTCCTTATGACACACCCTAAACATACCACTCATCCTACAGACAAAACTCCTAGAGAACTACCCATCCACCATAAAAACAGTATTGCTTCATTTAATCATGTTTTAAAATAACATTATTACACTGTAAGATAGGTTTAATACAGCTAAAGACCTAAAGTGTTACCTAAAATTCTGTTTTATATGAGAGCCGTTGGTGGAAAACATCCAAACTAAACATAGAAAATAGGAATCAGCTAGTAGTTTCATAGAAATTCTGCTATACAACTAAAAAAATATGAGAAAAAATTAGGTTTAAAAACAATGAACACAGAAAAAATTAGGTTTAAAAACAATGAACACAGAAAAAATTAGGTTTAAAAACAATGAACACAGAAAAAATTAGGTTTAAAAACAATGAACACAGAAAAAATTAGGTTTAAAAACAATGAGAACAGAAAAAATTAGATTAAAAAAATGAACATAGAAAAAGTTAGGTTAAAAAAATGAACACAGAAAAAGTTAGGTTAAAAAAAGAACACAGAAAAAGTTAGGTTAAAAAAAAATAAACATAGAAAAAGTTAGGTTAGCAAACATCAGAAAAGTTCAGTTAAAATTAACAAAACTCATAAAATGGGACATTTTTTGACTTTTGTTAATTTTAACAACTTTTCGGAAAAGTAAGGATAGCAATCAACCTTTCGGTTGTTTGCTAGACTTACTTTTCTGATGTTTGCTAACCTAACTTTTTCTATGTTTATTTTTTTTTAACCTAACTTTTTCTGTGTTCTTTTTTTAACCTAACTTTTTCTGTGTTCATTTTTTTAACCTAACTTTTTCTATGTTCATTTTTTTAATCTAATTTTTTCTGTTCTCATTGTTTTTAAACCTAATTTTTTCTGTGTTCATTGTTTTTAAACCTAATTTTTTCTGTGTTCATTGTTTTTAAACCTAATTTTTTCTGTGTTCATTGTTTTTAAACCTAATTTTTTCTGTGTTCATTGTTTTTAAACCTAATTTTTTCTCATATTTTTTTAGTTGTATAGCAGAATTTCTATGAAACTACTAGCTGATTCCTATTTTCTATGTTTAGTTTGGATGTTTTCCACCAACGGCTCTCATATAAAACAGAATTTTAGGTAACACTTTAGGTCTTTAGCTGTATTAAACCTATCTTACAGTGTAATAATGTTATTTTAAAACATGATTAAATGAAGCAATACTGTTTTTATGGTGGATGGGTAGTTCTCTAGGAGTTTTGTCTGTAGGATGAGTGGTATGTTTAGGGTGTGTCATAAGGAATTGTGTGTGCAGAGGTAGGCGGGTGGACTGTTAAGTCATGATTTTATGGTGTGTGGTACGTATGTATGGTAGGTGGTCCTTCATATGCTTTGGTAATGTAGTCAATTCGTATGTTTGGTAGGTAGGTCATCCATGAATGTTGGGTGTCAATGTAAGGTTTTATGTAATGTTTAGGTGGATTATCTATCAGAGGTGTTGTGTTTTGAGTAGGCGGGTGGACTGTTAAGTTATGATTTTATGGTGTGTGGTATGTATGTGTGGTAGGTGGTCCTTCTTATGCTTTGAGAATGTGGTCAATTCGTATGTTTGGTAGGTAGGTCATCCATGAATGTTGAGTGTCAATCAAAGGTTTTAAGTAGTGGTTAGGTGGATTATCTATCAGAGGTGTTGTGTGTTGAGGTGGCGGGTGGACTGTTAAGTCATGATTTTATGGTGTGTGGTACGTATGTATGGTAGGTGGTCCTTCATATGCTTTGGTAATGTGGTCAATTCGTATGTTTGGTAGGTAGGTCATCCATGAATGTTGAGTATCAATCAAAGGTTTTATGTAGTGGTTAGGTGGATTATCTATCAGAGGTGTTGTGTTTTGAGTAGGCGTGTGGACTGTTAAGTCATGGTTTTATGGTGTACGTATGTATGGTTGGTGGTCATCCATGAATGTTGAGTGTCAATCATAGGTTTTATGTAGTGGTTAGGTGGATTATCTATCAGAGGTGTTGTGTTTTGAGTAGGCGTGTGGACTGTTAAGTCATGGTTTTATGGTGTACGTATGTATGGTTGGTGGTCATCCATGAATGTTGAGTGTCAATCATAGGTTTTATGTAGTGGTTAGGTGGATTATCTATCAGAGGTGTTGTGTTTTGAGTAGGCGTGTGGACTGTAAGTCATGGTTTTATGGTGTACGTATGTATGGTAGGTGGTCATCCATGAATGTTGAGTGTCAATCATAGGTTTTATGTAGTGGTTAGGTGGATTATCTATCAGAGGTGTTGTGTTTTGAGTAGGTGTGTGGACTGTTAAGTCATGGTTTTATGGTGTACGTATGTATGGTAGGTAGGTCATCCATGAATGTTGGGTGTCAATGTAAGGTTTTATGTAATGTTTAGGTGGATTATCTATCAAAGGTGTTGTGTTTTGAGTAGGTGTGTGGACTGTTAAGTCGTGGTTTTATGGTGTACGTATGTATGGTAGGTGGTCATCCATGAATGTTGAGTGTCAATCATAGGTTTTATGTAGTGGTTAGGTGGATTATCTATCAGAGGTGTTGTGTGTTGAGTAGGTGGGTGGACTGTTAAGTCATGATTTTATGGTGTGTGGTACGTATGTTTGTGATTGGTCCTTCATATGCTTTGGTAATGTGGTCTATTCGTATGTTTGATAGGTAGGTTATCCATGAATGTTGAGTATCAATCAAAGGTTTTATGTAGTGGTTAGGTGGATTATCTATCAGAGGTGTTGTGTTTTGAGTAGGCGTGTGGACTGTTAAGTCATGGTTTTATGGTGTACGTATGTATGGTTGGTGGTCATCCATGAATGTTGAGTGTCAATCATAGGTTTTATGTAGTGGTTAGGTGGATTATCTATCAGAGGTGTTGTGTTTTGAGTAGGCGTGTGGACTGTTAAGTCATGGTTTTATGGTGTACGTATGTATGGTTGGTGGTCATCCATGAATGTTGAGTGTCAATCATAGGTTTTATGTAGTGTTTAGGTGGATTATCTATCAGAGGTGTTGTGTTTTGAGTATGTTTGAGTGGACTGTTAAGTCATGTTTTTATGGTGTACGTATGTATGGTTAGGTGGTCATCCATGAATGTTGAGTGTCAATCATAGGTTTTATGTAGTGTTTAGGTGGATTATCTATCAGAGGTGTTGTGTTTTGAGTATGTTTGAGTGGACTGTTAAGTCATGGTTTTATGGTGTACCTATGTATGGTTAGGTGGTCATCCATGAATCTTGAGTGTCAATCATAGGTTTTATGTAGTGTTTAGGTGGATTATCTATCAGAGGTGTTGTGTTTTGAGTATGTTTGAGTGGACTGTTAAGTCATGGTTTTATGGTGTACGTATGTATGGTTAGGTGGTCATCCATGAATGTTGAGTGTCAATCATAGGTTTTATGTAGTGTTTAGGTGGATTATCTATCAGAGGTGTTGTGTTTTGAGTATGTTTGAGTGGACTGTTAAGTCATGGTTTTATGGTGTACGTATGTATGGTTAGGTGGTCATCCATGAATGTTGAGTGTCAATCATAGGTTTTATGTAGTGTTTAGGTGGATTATCTATCAGAGGTGTTGTGTTTTGAGTATGTTTGAGTAGGTGAGTGGATAATCAAACGTCTTCGATGTAGAGTGTATGGTCAGTCTTGTATGTTAAGTAAGTGGTCTGTCAAATGTATTATGTGTCGGGAGGGGTGAGTGGTCTATCAAGAGGACTATGTGTTGGGTAGGCGAGTGGTTAACCAAGTGTCTCATGTATTGAGTAGATGGGGGTCTATAAAGAGACTGCCTTTTTGGTAGTGTGATGGTATTTTAAGTTATGTCTGTAGAGTGTGTGGTTGGTCTATCAAAGGTTTTATGTTTGGGGAAGGTGGGTTGGTCTATCAACATGACTCTGTGTTGAGTATGTGGGTGTTTAATCAAACGTCTGTGTGTTTAGTAGGTGAGTGGTCAATCAAAAGTCTTGTATGTAGAGTGTGGTTAGTCTAGTTTATTAAGTAGGTAGGTGGTCAGTCAGATGTCTTATGTGTTGGGAAGGTGGGTGGCCTATCGAGGGTACTGTGTGTGTTGGGTAGGTAGGTGGTCAATCAAAGGTCTTGTATTTAAGGTGTGTTTAGTCTAGTATATTAGGTGGGTAGATGGTCAGTCGGATGTGTTATGTGTTGGGAAGGTGTGTGGCCTATCGAGGGTACTGTGTGTGTTGGGTAGGTAGATGGTCAATCAAAGGTCTTGTATGTAAGGTGTGGTTAGTCTAGTATATTAGGTGGGTAGATGGTCAGTCAGATGTCTTATGTGTTGGGGAGGTGGGTGGCCTATCGAGGGTCTGTGTGTGTTGAGTGGGTAGATGGTCAATCAAAAGTCTTGTATGTAGAGTGTGGTTAGTCTAGTATATTAGGTGGGTAGGTGGTCAAATGTATTATGTGTCGAGAGGGGTGTGTGGTCTGTCAAGAGGACTATGTGTAGAGTGTGGTTAGTCTAGTATATTAGGTGGGTAGATGGTTAGTCAGATGTCTTATGTGATGGGGAGGTGAGTGGTCTATCGAGAGTACTGTGTGTGTAGGGTAGGTAGATGGTCAATCAAAGGTCTTGTATGTAGAGTGTGTTTAGTCTAGAATATTGGGTGGGTAGTTGGTCAGTCAGATGTCTTAGGGATAGGTGATGGATAATCAAGGGTCTTATGTGATGAATAGGAAGGTGATCTATCAAGAATGTTGTGTGTTCTAGGTTCTCCATGTGTTTCGGTCTTTGGGAGTGGTGTATATACATTTTCTGATCGAGTATATTATAGTCAAAAGAAACCAAACTTTCTTACTGTTAATACCAAAGTTTCTACAATAGACACATTTCAACTAACTATTCGTTTATTTGTTTAATGTGCAAAGAATCAATAGCATCAGGTTTTGTTAAAATCAAGCTTAAAATGTGAACATTATAGAGAATTTATTCCTATTGGCTACTTACACTTTGCCAACTGTTTGGAGTCAACTAAATAGCTATGTAGGTTAAACAATTAATTTACAAGTGTTACATCAGTTTTGTACGTTGTTTTGAGCTCAAACTGGGGTTCTATAAGAGTATTTTAAAGGAATTTTTAATGTTTAGGACAAATATCGTTGTTATGACACTGCATTTTATTGCTTTTAGGGAATTATAACATATTTTGTACACAAATAACCCTATTTATGGACATTTTAACTAAATTTTAAGGGGTTTGGGTTCCATGTCATAGATTCCCTGACTACTGTGTTGTTAATAGATCATATATCAAAGGGTCCAGCAGCCTTAGTTAGTAACAAAGACTACACTCGTTCATCTAGTTAGTAACAAAGACTCGTACATCGTTCATACGGGATGTAAAACAATGCTTGTGGGATGTGATAACAGCCACGGGTTGACCTTTGAGGTCAAGTGATGTGATAACAGCGATAAAGCCCGGTCACCGTACACCAGTTGGTCTCGTATGTAACAATTAAATAAAAATAAAAAAAGAAGTAAATAATTAATATAAATAATAGCTGTCCCTTGATTTTTAATTAAAACGTGTATTGCAGGTTGCCTAGAGTGTTAAGTAGGGGCTTGAGGATGATCTGTGATTCGATAGATAAGTATAGGTAACAGTGTAGGAAGCCATGGATGAGTGTCCGAAGGTAAGAGCGTATATTAACAGTGTATTTATTAAAAAGTTGAGAAAAAATTAAATTAAATAAGTAGTCTAACAGTACGTGTGAGAAAGATTACTTGTAAAGTAGGGAGGGTAACCAATCAGAGCGTGGCATTTGGGTGTGCGTCAGACCAGCAGACGACGTGTACGAAGGTAGCCGACGGTTGCCGGAAGTACACGAAAGCATTTTATATAGTACATATGTAAATGACCGCCATCTTTAGCATTTTATATAGTATGAGAAAGGTTAATAGTGTATTTTATATAGTATAAAGACCGAATTTGAGAAGGGGAATTACCACCGGGGACTTCCCTTCCGAAGGCGCCATGTTCCGAAAGGATGCGCTAAGTTTTGCCACCAGGTGCGCTACGATTGGGTCGAGCACATTGAGTATATGAAATATTAATTTTATTATAGTGTATGAAATATTAATTTGTTATAGTGTATATATGAGTAGAGTAGCAAGGGGCGCATGCGCGCCCGACCAGCAGACGACGTGTGCATCATAGGCTAAGAGCGTACGAAGGTAGCCGGAAGTACCCGAAGGGAAAGGTCGCCATATTGGATTAGGAATTTTGGGAGGGAATTTTGAAGAGGGAAAGACGTCATATTGGACAAAAAAGTTCATTTTATATAGTCTAACATGGAAAAAGACGTCATATTGGACAAAAAAGTGCATTTTATATAGTATAACATGGAAAAAGACGTCATATTGGACAAAAAAGTGCATTTTATATAGTATAATATGGAAAAAGACGCCATATTGGACAAAAAAGTGCATTTTATATAGTATAACATGGAAAAAGACGCCATATTGGACAAAAAAGTGAATTTTATATAGTATAATATGGAAAAAGACGTCATATTGGACAAAAAAGTGCATTTTATATAGTATAATATGGAAAAAGACGCCATATTGGACAAAAAAGTGCATTTTATATAGTATAACATGGAAAAAGACGCCATATTGGACAAAAAAGTGAATTTTATATAGTATAACACGGAAAAAGACGCCATATTGGACAAAAAAGTGAATTTTATATAGTATAATATGGAAAAAGATGCCATATTGGACAAAAAAAAAGTGAATTTTATATAGTATAACATGGAAAAAGTTAGGTTAAGACTGTATTTTATATAGTGTATCTTATATAGTATAACAAGGTTAACAGTGCATTTTATATAGTATAACACGGAAAAAGTTAGGTTAACAATGAATTTTATATAGTATAACAAGGTTAACAGTGTATTTCATATAGTATGATGTGGGAATTTGGAGGGAAATTTGGGAATTTGAGGGAAATTTGGGAATTTGGGGGAAAATCGGGAATTTTGGCGGGAAATTTGAGGTTAGGAAAAGTGAGGTTAGAAAATTTGGCGGGAAATGGGCGCCGCCATCTTGGATCCGGCCGCCATCTTGGATCCGGTTCCGGCCGCCATCTTGGATCCGGTCACGTGACCGCTCTCGACCAATCAGAGGCCAGAAAAGTGAGTCCAGCTCTCTCCTTATTTCACTACTTACAATTAAACATTCCTTGCTTCTTAGGGTGTAAAAGATAACTTTAGCTTACCAAACAAATAAAGAAAAACACAAATTTTAAATGTAAAAAACTAATTTTAAGCTAAATAAAACAAGAAATCGTTGGCTATTCAAGTGTTATTTCTTTTTTTATTATTGTGATGCCTATAAACGGGTAAGTCAATAAAAAATCGCAAACATTCAAGACGGGGTTTTTATTCTGGTGCTACATTTAATGTGACATCAATTTTATGTCTGGATTGGGTCTATCTCCAGTGTATCTCTTACAAGTAGGCATTGCTGTCATGTTAAAGCCCGACTTAATATCCCTTAGTGGTCTGTTTTTAACGTTGTGGATGTAAAGTTAATCAGTGCTGTTTACAGGTCCAGATATAGGGCACTTTTAAAAACTACACTAGAATAACTCTATGGCTTAATTCAATGTCTAGGACACACAACTCATAAAACTGATTAAATAAAAAATAAACACCTAAGGTTTACACTTTAAATTATGCTTTCACCTCAGTGCATAATCAACTGCTTAAGTAAAGTGAACATTAAACAGCAAAAGTTTTTGCAAAGCTGTTAGTCTACTGTTGGCACAAAAATTATGTATGCTCAAGTTTGAAGGTTGTTTACTAAGAAAGTAAGAGGCCTATGTAAAATCCAATCACACCTGGTTTAATTTTGTACGTTGTGACATATGAATCTGTAAATTTTATTATAAGTTTTAATAATTGTTATCCTACTTGGAACAAAAAAGAACTAGAATTTTAACTAGTTTTTACTGTGCATAGTTATACTTTTATTACTCAAAGACTGCTAATGTATAACATTCATATTTTAATACCTGGTTGACTGGAATGTTTGATCAATTATGTGGATAGTTACATCAATCTTTTGATGACTCGTTACCAATCAGAGCTATACGGAGACTGCCTGGCTATGTACCAACAACTGGTCACGCCACAAGGGGAAGACTCCTACGAAGAGGTGGTCGCAGGAAAGGGAGGCATCGCAGCATGTATAGTTGAGCTCTCCTCCCAGGATCTGGTAGGTTTTTATTATTTCTTCCATGTTTATTGTTGTAGATGATGCAATTTTAGTAGGAAAAGGAGTGTAATAAGCCAGTGAACATAGGTTCTTACTTACTCACTGACATAAATCCAAAGAACTTCCCAATAAGTTAGGAACCATATTTTTCATTTATATATTGGGCTCAAACATTTAGAAAAATGAATGATTAATTTCTTTTTGGTTTCAAGGCTAAGGTTTGACACAAAAAGGGCAATTTTATGGGCAACTGTTCTAAGGAACTTCCTGTCAAGGAGTAATTGCCAAATTTATTAGACATGTAAATTAACAGGCTCAAATATTCCCTTTTTGCTTTCTTAAGATTTTTAAGGCATACAATCTTTTTCACCTTCTCACGTACATTATATAATTTTACTAAATTGAAGGGAAATGTTTTTAAAATAAATTATTTTGCATTTTATTATTTTCTTAAATATTCTTGAAACCCTTATTTCATACAATTCTCTCCTGCAGAATTTCAAATGTCTGAGTAGACAATTGCTTAGAAAGGGACATCATTACAGGAATTTTAGTCTGTCAGACATGGATTAAAGTGTCATAAATACACAGTTCATATTTATTTTTGGCTTAAAAACTTTAAAAAATTGGTTTTATTTGAGTATAAAAAAAACAAAGTTAAGAACATGTCAAGATGTTATGGCAGTACTCTCAAGTGGTGGATCAAATAAATTTTTTTTCTGAATCTAAATATACCATCAGGTGTTACAAAAGCAAAAATATAATGGAACTCCCCCTCCCCAAAAGGAAAAAAGTTAATATTACCCGCCATAAACACTCCTGGACTAGTGTATATGATCTGCAAATCAACAGTTAATATTTACAAATTTATTTTCAGTGGAGTGTAAAATTATTGATTTACTTAACTCGAATCAAAAACCAATAAATTTAAAGAAAAAAAATCATGTTTTCCCTTAAATAAATTAAAGTTTCAAATCATCTTGCAGTCATGGGTGTTTTTATCATTTTGGGCAAGTTCAAAACAAAAATTTAATTTGGTTCGACCTAGTTTCACCATACTTTGAACAGAACAACAAACAAAAAAGGCATCTCTTAACCATTGAAAGGCAGAATTTGAATATATGTGTATGTGTACAATTGCTCGTAACTCAGTATCCGTATATTTACGTAAGTCGATATTTATAAAGCTAGATTAAAGTAAAAATTAAGTAAAATAAAGTAAGATTAAAATCGGTACAAATAGGCACAAACATTGAAGGTATTATCAATATTTTAGCATTTGCTGATGATGTGGCATTAGTAGCTGATAATAAAAATGATCTAAAAACGCTAGCAGGTGTCCTGTTAAAAGAAGCCAACAAAGTAGGTCTTCAAGTGAACGAAGAAAAAACTAAATATATGAAGATAGGGAGACAGGCAGAGCCAATCAACTCAACACTGGATGTAATGGATTACAAATTTTTAGCCACTGAAGAGTTCAAGTATCTAGGAGTTACTTTGACTAGCCAAAATAAAGTGGAAGAGGAAATACAAATCAGAATTAATGCAGCAAATAGATGCTACTGGAGTCTCCTGAAACTATTCCAAAGTAAACTACTGTCAAGACCCACAAAAATAAGAATGTATATAGCTATTGTACAACCTGTTTTATTATATGGATCTGAGGTGTGGACCCTAACAATGTATAACAAAAAAAGATTGATTACATTTGAAAACAAAATTTTAAGAAGAATATATGGACCTACCTATGAATCAGGAGTGTGGAGAATAAAAAAGAACAGAGAGCTTAGAGAACTGTACAAGAGACCTGATACTGTGGCGGTGGTTAGAAGTAGAAGAATATGATGGCTTGGTCATGTGAGGAGAAGGGAAGAAGAAAAAATGATAAGAAGGGTATGGATGGGACCAGCAGGAAGGCGACCTCTAGGACGACCAAGAATAAGATGGGATGACCAAGTGGAACAGGATGTGAGAAGTCTTGGTGGAGACATCGAAATGGCAGAGGATAGAGGATTGTGGGGGCAACTTGTTGGCGAGGCCAAAAATCACCTTGGATTTGAGTGGCCACAGGAGTAAGAGTAAGTAAGATTAAAGTAAATACGCAGCAGTGAGCTCTACAGTTCAAGGTCAACACAATTTTAGGCTGAGGCTCTTTTTGTTTGTTGTGTGTATCAAACATAATTACTAACCTTATTTAACCTTAGATGGTGAATACTAGGCAACCCATTATGAACTCCCAACTGCACAGTGCTTGTTTTCGGCGCTTCACAAGCTTTTTTTGTACAAACCATAAAAAATACTAAATATACTCCAAATGTAAATTTTATCATTTCGTTTTTCTTCTCAAAAACTGTACTTTCACATACTACCATCAAAACTTGCAAATTGAATTAGTAAATAATTATTGTCATGACAAGATTGAAAAAAAATGTTAAAATTTTGTATGTAAATTATAACTTATAACCCTCCTTAGGAGCACTAAACGATTTTTGTAAATAATTCCAAGATAGCCAAATTGTTTATTATTTAGTGCACTATAAAAATATGTTGTTACATTTTAGATAAACTACAAGGTTTTATTTGGAAGTGTTACTTTACATAAAACGCAAAAATTAAAAATGTGTAAAGTTACAGTATGATCATTGTAGGTAATCAAACAGTACATGTAAAAATTCAAAAAAAATCACCATTGAATAGACAAGAAAAATTTGTTTAGGAAAAATAGTCATATTGTACCCATACATAAATTTTTATATTTTTAGATTGTTGGGGAAAATAAAAATGTTACCACAGGAACAAAACAAGTCTGTGAAAAATTACATAACAATCCATAATTAGGGAGTATGTATAATTTAATATAATTTTTTGCTATATGTACTTTATTAGTACAATCTATTAGCTACAAGAAAATGTAAAATATATGAAAATATTCCAAAAAGCATAATACTTTTATAACACCATAAGTCAGTGTGCGCAAATTGTGTAAACAGCATTTGAAAAATTGTGCATATTGTAATCATAGTAAAAAATATTAATCATTTTTAAGGATATTTTCTGTGGATAAAAATTGATAGAACATATATTCCTGACTAGAAATATAAAACAGTTATTGTATTTGTATAATAAATAAAGTTTTTATGTACGATTATCACATACTACATCATATTGTTGTCGGATAAATATAAAAAAAACCGTCATTTTGAGCGAACAGAAAAATCATACATATTATTTTAATTTTAAGATCTTAGGTTATTATGAGTATGCTATACTAATACCCTATCCGTAGATATCTAGTTTGATAAAATTGGATAAAAAATAAATGTTTAGGCTGGTACCTACATAAATGACCTTGAAATGACGACAAATGCAAAACAATAGAAATATACTTACTACTACTACTACTACAAACTAAAATGAAATATTTCACTCACTATTAGTTGTCGTGCCTCCTGTTGTATTGCTTCCTCCACTTGTAGTGTTGAAGGAGCAGTTGAAATTTTTCGTGCACTTCCACGTTACACCCTGGACACCAGAATCGTGCACGTTTGCCACATGCACCGCATAAATAATAGTACTAACCCACCCGCCCACCCATACACGTACGGTAGTACTGACCCACCCGCCCAGCCATATACGTACGGTGGTAGTGACCCACCCGCACACCCATACACGTATGTCAGTGACTTGGGCTGCAGGTGCTCTTGGGAGTATCAAACAGAAGGCAGAGGTTTTGGAGATTGTCCATAATGTCATCATTATCAGAGTCAAGAGTATTATCTAGCAGACGATCATTTCGGACTGGACAATATTAGACATTGTTCTAAACTATAACATAAAAATATTTTGTTAGAAATAATAAAACACCATTATCGAAGAATGATGTTTACTATTCCTAAAAGTAGCCTATGTAATTTAGCCTAAATATTTTTACTATCCACTTCAGTTATATTATTTGTATTATAATAATTATAGTAAAGAAAATAATTTAGAGTCAAGGTGAATTGATAGTAAATATAAATACGGCTAATCAAATGCACTCATTTTTATTTAATTTTTGTGTTTAGAATTACAGTGAATTATTTTTTATTTATTATTATGTGAAATTATGTTTACCATATTTATATTTTTTTGTCTGTAAACTATTATCCGAAAAAAAGTAAGTTTCAAGTTATATGAAATAGAGGGCTAGGCTGGCCTAGCCTAGGCTACAATGTGCAAACAATAATTTATATAGCCCTACCAATAGTTCGTCATGCAACTATTGCCAACCTACAGCATAAAATTTCCTCGAGATGGTACCAATCGACGTATAATCTTTTTGAATTTTCACCTAAATTTTTATTTGTTTATATCGCAATAAATAACTTATTTATTACAACTTTTTACAACATTACGTAAAGCGCCAATACTGTCTTTTGAAAAAGGACATTATAAAATTGTAGCAACAGACAAAACAAATAAAAGAAGGTAAGAACTCTTAAAAATATATTTTCAATATTACTGATTTATTGCTCAATTTTAGTTTAGAACTGAACATTAAGAAGATGGTGGTTGTTTAGTAATCCTAAGATTATGTGTCTTGATTTTTATTATTTCTAATAAAATATACTGCTACCTAGTTATAGCAGTGTCAAATACCATTACTCTGTAAATGATATTTAAAGGTGTTATTTAAATTTAGATTGACTTCAAGCTTGATATACCAGAGCAGATTATTGTCATGGACCCAAATGTCATTCAGAAAGATGAAACATACACCAGGATCGTCAAAGTGAGTATGGAGATGTTGTAATTAATTGTAGTTTGATAGTATGTAGTTTGAAGTTGTAGGTCTGGCTGACCATCTATCCTTCTTCTCCGAGTTTATAACACGAGCAAAATCGTGATTTTCACCTTCAGGTTATAAACTAGGGGTATTGTTCCTTAGACTAAATATACAAGTACTTTGTTAGTTTGAGTTTGTTGATATTTTAATATTTATAAGAAAATTGATTTTAAAGAATGATTGATTTTAACTGTTATTTTTAATATATTAAGTGTATCAGGTATGTTATTTTTTATTATCACTTAATTTAAACTGTACATCTCAACATTTTTGTAATTTTTGGAATAATAAACTTTTTTTCATTCATCAAGTATGGTTAATTATCCGTTATCAGACGGATCTACTCCAACAGACCTACTAGTCTGACACACAGTGTATTACAAGCTGTGATCAGTTAATAATCGTGTCAAATTAAAATATCAGTTCATATTGTTGTGCCTAGTTTCTTGACATAATGTGATTTTCTCATATTTTAGTAAAATAAAAAAAGCTATACACGAAGTTAATACTATACAGGACAGTAATAAGTATTATATTAAGGATATTAATTTGTTTTTCCTTAGTACCGTAGTTTGCCTTGTGGGTATTTTATCTTTACTCACTGGCCAAGTTTCTGGTACTGAGCAAACAGTATTGCACACTACGTGTTGTGGGTAGCGTGATTCGGCCATTACCCGAAATAAATTGTACACAATGCGTTGTGGTTAAAAATTTCGGGCAGTGGGTGAATTCTGCTATTGCGAATAACATATATTGTATGGAGACAATACGGTAGTATATTCTACTGGACCCCATACTTGAATATAACTACATATAATGTACAGTACTGTACTAAAGCGTAAATTGCATATTGACCAAGAAAACAAAATAGAATAACCAAATTCTTAATCCTGGAATATTTTTGAATCTGCTTCAATTTTAAATTAATATTGGTAATGTTGTAATGATCTCTGTAGAAATTTTTCATTTTAAATAGCAATAAATTCCATGTTTTATTTAGTTTGTTTATTACAATATGCCTAAAGTGTATCATATTTTTTATTACAATAATAATGACCCATCTATACATACATAATATACAGAATATAAGTGGGCTCTTTAGTCCAAACACCCGTAATAAATAGGTTGTTGATCTTGTAATTATCTGATTATAGAGTGTCAACTGTAATTGTTTACCATAAATCATATAAATATAAAATAATTGAATTCCATATCAGATTTAATATTTTGATTTTAACAAGCAAGTTCTAACTTTGTTGATTGAGAGAAAATATCTTACGTAAATGCTGGTTGATGGCCAAGTTCTTTTGCTACTATGCCCCAAAGGGTGTTTTTTTTGGTTGGTTCCCCACCTAAATTGAAACTTAAAAATAATAATTTTAAAATTCAAATATGTTTAAATTTTTCATTTTTTTTAAATTTTTTATCAAATATTTTTTTAATTTTTTTTATTAAATTTATAATTGTAAAATGATAGAGAATAAATGACAAAGGTTTGTATAATTATTGAAGTACTCTATGCGTAGTTATTTTTTACAATGTTCATTGTACTTCACTGTTTCCTTGTTTGACTAATACTTAGCTGGAATTTTTTAATGTAATTTTCCAAAATGTTTTAATATTGATTGGTCATTCTTATTTAGAACTTTAGTGAAAATAAGAAGATTTTAGGCACGTAAGGTAGTTCCCTAAGACCGAGTTGCATTTATTACCCTTTTTCAATAATATTCATTGGTAAATAGATTTCAATAAGGATAAAAAAATTTAAACTTAATAATAATTAAGACATACTTAGTGGCATGTTTGTCACTATTCAAAGTTGCATATAATTTGAATTTTCCTGATTTAGTATAAAAATGATCTAATAAGCAAACATACTGATACGTTGGTGTGTTCCTAATTACAATTGACTCTGTTACATATTTTTATAGAACACAGCTGAAAAGATTGTTCAGAGTGTATATTAGTTTTAACAATTGGCTCACAAAACACATCAACAGTCAAGAGGAATGTAAATTTCTAATATCATAATTTAATGAAATTATACAAGGGCTGTTCGGAAAGTAAACTCTGTTTGCTCACTTTAGGGAAAGTAGAAGGGGTAGGGCCACCATCTTGCGCTGGCACGTACAGTAGGTCAGTGGGCGTCCAGCCGTATGAGAGTGAAGGTTGCCCTAGCGCTAATTTGTTTTAAGTCGCTTGTCAAAATGAGTGCTGCAGTAAAAATTCCCGCGAAGTGTGAAGTTCGTTCTGTCATTTGATTGTTCGTAGCTAAACAGTATTCGGCATCAGTAATTCATAGAGGACTTTGTGCTGTGTTTGGGTAATGAGTGCAGGAGTTTTGTGGAAATGGGTTCAAATGTTTAAAAATGACAGAATAAATGTCAACAGGCCATTTGTGATCACTGATGATCTGGTTAAGAAAATTGATGCAAAAATTTGTGACAGCAGATGCTTCATCATCTCAGAACTTTCAGAAGAATTTCCACAAATTTTCATTACTGTTTCATACGAGGTAGTGACTGACAGATTAGGCTACCGAAAGTTTTGTACTTGGTGGGTACCAAAAATTCTTTCAGAAAACAGCAAAACTCGAATGACAGAACGCACTTCACACTTTGCAGGAATTTTTATTGCAGCATACATTTCCACAAGTGACTGAAAACAAACTAGTGCTAGGACAACCTTCACTCTCATATGGCTGGGTGCCCACTGACCTGATATGTGTGCCAGCGCAAGATGGCGGCCCTAACCCTTCTACTTTCCCCACAGTGAACAAACGGAGATTATTTTCGGAACAGCCCTCGTATCTTCTAAAAGTAAGCTGGCCTACATAAAAAAATACTCTAACCATGTGTTAATGCTTTGCAGAGGTATCAAGATATCCTAACAAACTGTAAAGACACCGACCAAGTCTCGGTGAACACTGTGTTTGACGAGTCTTACACTACCCAGTCCCAAGAAACGTAAGTACTAATTTCTTCTTTGTATTGATTAACAAATAAGCCTATAAATGTTTTAAAATAACAGGAATGTTTCTCTAATGCATGTCAATCAACAAACAGACTTAAAATTCCAACTTGCCATGCCTTTCCACACACCTCATGAGAAATGGAGTCGTCCAACTGTGTTGTTACAAAATAAGGCATTTTACCTCCAAGATTTTTCAGGTACAAAACACAGAACCAACCTTTACTGGTATATTACTACTGTAGCTTAAATGTAGTGTAGCAATATTCAATATTCTGTACTGAAGCATTGCCAATGGAGATTGTGTCAGGTAGGTGGCAGGTATTTCTATATTTTGCTATTTTATCTTATAATAAAGAACATTTTTTTTGTATTATGATGCTGAGCTGGTAAAATGGAGACCAAATAATCCTAGCATAAGCAGGTTTACACTGTTATATGAATTGTCACACAAATAAGGAAATACTTAGTTATTTTACTGCTATATTACTTTATTATGAATCAAACTGTAAATTTATGAAAATATTTTGATTGTGATTTAGTGTAATTACTTCTCATTAAGAACAACTTATCCTTAGAAAGGGTAATTTATTATTATGCCAAGGCAACTAAGGCACCACTACCACTATCAAGCTGCACGTAAAAAAGTACCTCCACAGCTGATGATTCAAACTGATGATTCCTAGTGTTTTAAATGGCCAGAGTAAAACATCTTAGATTGTTTTAACATCAACCGTGTCTTGGCATTTTTGCATTAATATGCCTTGATACTACGTCAAACGGCTCTGAAAGATTAATTGTTGATCTCTTCTGGTTTAGTATTACAATAAAGGCAAAGTAACTTCAGTTCATCATGCCTTTAGAATGTATTTTGTATTGTATATTTAAGGAAATAAACTATAGATTGATACATTCATAATTTATTATTATCTTTTACTTCTCTACATTTATCTCTTTTACTTAAAATTTTGTTCACATTTGCCTCTTTATTTGTTTGAAAATAAATGTAACTACCATAATTTTTAAAGGTGTTATCTGTTTTTGAGATATCTATCCATGTAAGGCTCATCATTGTCAGTTTTATTAAGCTCAATGTTAGGCTTGACGTGTCAAAAAACCCAGACCTAATACTTTTACTAAGAACTATTATTTTAAAAATGTGATAATGCATAGTAAAATCATTGGTCAGCGAATTGTGTTTAACTCTACATCCTAGGAATACAATCAAAACAACAAATAATTTTTAATTTTATCACAGTTAATTACCTGAAAAATAAATTTCATATAATTTGCAGGGAAGATGCCAAACCGCAGCATAACACTATTGCCAAAGCAGCAACACGAATAGCTCTCTACCTGACACGAGAGAAAGAAGAGTGTGATAAGTCAGTGGAGCAGAATGAAATGCAGCATGCTCACGACTTCTTTGTTGTGAATGCTACACGAGTAAGTTGTTGCAGATCATTTATAGGTCAATTTAGTTTATATACTTCATTTTGCAATACCTTAAAATTGTTAAATTGCTATTATCACACCTTCTATTGGGGCTAAACACCCGACCAAATATTCTAATATAATCATCAATTTTATCAAATTCAAAGCAGAGAAGTTAAATTTTTAGGAATCTAGAGTAAATATATTCATACTCAGGTACAGAAATAATTCTCCAGTTTTACTGAAGATGTAGTAAAATCTGTTATCTGGGCTCCCTTAGGTAACAAATATAACTATTTATATAGTTTTTAAGAACGTGAATAGACATTTTCATGTACTCTGCTTTGTGTTTTGTTTCCCTTCCAATTTATCTTCTTCCAGTTGTCATAGAAACAAACTAATACACCATTTGATTCATAGACTATTGACGATTCCATTGATGAATCATGGTTACGTGAACTAGTTCACTGTAAAAACAATCTAGTCACCAGATGCAAAGTTGGCGGAATTCAGCCAACAGGCGTTTTGGTGACACATTTTATCGGCGGAGGTTGAAAAAAAAATCATCCTTGTATAAATGCTATATGTTTTTGTAGGTTTTCTGCCGTTTTCTGGGGAAAAAATTTAATGAAGGAGATACTGTAGAGAAGATTTCACCACTTCCAGAAGAGATAGTAAATCGACTTTTGAGCAAAATTAAAAGGCAAGATATTCAAACTTATAAAGTTTATGCTGTTATATATAATTTGTTTCAGTTAATAGTAAACCTTATGATACAAAGAATATTTTACTGCTAATTTTGTAAGTCTATTTTCTAATTTGATGAGTACCTACACAAAATTTTGAGTTATTTTACCATTTTGTCAATAACATGGTCAATAAGTATTGAATGTTAAGAGTTGGTTTCAGCAATTACAATGTCAAATATTATTAAAGATAAGAACATGTTATATTCATTGAGTTTGGTTGTAACTTAATTTATATTTTCAACTCATTCATACCTAGTTTAAAAAAGCTATGAACTAATCTGAATGAATTACTGATCAATGTTTATAGAAAACTGTAAAAGATAAAAACAGGAAATTTAATACTTTTATCTTGGGCCCTAGAGGCACATTAAGAAAGGAGTTTCAGTTTAACATATTTTGGTAAACAGACGTTTTACTGTACAATTTCAGTTGCTTTTACAATTTCTGTAAAAATACATCACAAGTTCATGAGTAGCTTGATAGTATTGTGTTATAACATAGATGCTCAATTATGACCTCCTTTTAAACACAGCTGTATTGTAACTTTGTTTTTAAACAATTCAGATTGGCTGTATTCCCAGAGAAGAGTGCATTTGATCCTGACATTACTACCCGGATTATTTCTGAGCTTGGAGAGAGTCAGGAGTATGTAGAAAATCTCTTGGAGTTCATTAAGGATAAAAAGGAGTTAGGAGCTACTATGGATGATATAAGAGTAAGTTGATTAAACATATTTTAGCCAGTAAATGAACCCTCTGGAATTCCTTTCCAAGCTCCTGACACTATGGAGTTGAATGTATTTAACTGCTATGCAGATGTTTGGTTAAGTCAGGGAACTTAGGCAGTATGAATCATCACTTTTAATACCTGAAAGATAGGTTGACTGATATCCCTAAAAATAATATTTTTTTCTTTTAAAGGAGAGGCCGATCTCCTTCTTAACCTTACTCTGCCAATTTCCCATAGACTATTGATCTGTACGAGGAATTTATTCAGACAGCAGAACCAGGGGCGAACTAGTACAGTAGAAGGTGAATATTACTGATAAATCTTCCAGTCTAGGCTGGATTCGAACCAGCGCTATCTCTAACCTAAGCTCAAAGTCCTGCAGCCATAGACTGCTCGATCACCGGCTCGTCCAAGATTGTCCTCATTTCTGAAACACTTATCAATTTGATCTTATGCCTTAGCTATCTTATCAATCACGACTGTGCAAATACTGACGTACTGCTGTCATTTTAGTACTATGAGATGAACAAACGTATTTTGAGATAAAACTATGAGAATGGAGAAATCACCTGCAAAGTGTTTGTATTCTTGTTAGGATTTTATTTTTGAAAAAATGTAATTAATTTCAATAATTGTGTGCGATAGCAGTAAAAAAAGAAAGATTATGGTGCAAATGAAAATATTACTACCAATAGCTAATGAAAACTAAAAAGGTCACTTATTTCTCTTAGACTTCAGATAAAATAGAAAGATGGTTAGTAAACATGAACAGTATAACATTACTATCAATCAAGCATTGCTGTTTAATAATTTTAAGTGCTGTGCAAGTGTTAATGTTGGATTAGGAGATAACTACAAAAACCAAAGTCAAGATAATTTATTTATATTTCTTTACATACTAGTACAATAAAAGTACAAGAGATACAAATTGTTTGTGTATGGTACAGTAAGCTGTCTCCATTGATATTGAGTTTGCTACGGAAGATATTTGATCACTAAACCAAGAAAATGTGATCTGTTTTTATGATTTTTGTAATTTGTTTTTTTCAACCTCTAAATATTCTTAAAAGAAATATATTTATAAGCATAAAATTGGGTCTGTAGATAGATATACGAAATCTCTGATGATTGCAACAATATTTAAGTCCAAACTAATCAGCGAATACAAGATGGAACTTACACTACTAAGGAAAACAATCAACAGATGAACGCAGTAAAAATAATTACATTCCATGCTTGCCAGGAAAGCAGCTAAACTATCCTCGAATGTGAATGGTCATTACATGTTGTAATGGTGTTTGATGTATCAGTAAAAAAACTTTCTTTAAATAAAATTTAAAAAATACAATTTGGCTTTGTGGTAGAAATGCTACTTATGTACCTACTCATAACAACACATAACATAACTCCAAAGCTAAAAACAGGCAACTAAACAAATAGTGGTGCAAGAATATCTACATAATTGTTTCAATTCAATGTCAATCATTTTTTTCCATCATCAGTCGTAGATCTATGAACAGCAACTATATAGAATAATTCTACCGATTCCAACAAAGAGCATGTTACATCCATACACTATTATGTAAATCCGTGGAGGTTACTACTACATATGGTCCTTTCTACAGCCTATATTTCCATCTCACATCTGAAGCTAAATCTCATCTGAATAACAAACTGTTACAACATTTAGATGTTTTTTTGAAGAATTCAAATGTACCTTTGTATGTATTATTGCTATTACTTTAATTCAAATACCTTTATTCATAATCGTACATCTGAGGTACATTAAATAGTGTCTAATACTAAATTGTTTATATACTAACTACTAAGATAGTTGTTAGATGTTTATTATATTATTTATAAATCGTCAAAATCTCTTATATAATTAATATTACTAATCACTATTGTAATTTAAAAGTCATCAAGTGAAAAAAATGCTTCCTCAATTAAAATTAAATTGTGAGTATTTATTTTTATTAAAAAAAAAAAAAAAAAAAAAAACTATGATGTAGTATTATTTAAAAAAGAACTAAGTTAAAACTATGATTTAGTATTTATTTTGTATGTTAACGCAAAACATTTATTACCAGACTTTAACTAACTCAGAGATATAAATATTATTCCATCGAATTTTTTTTGTCATTTGTTTGAATAAAAGTTCTTTGTTAGTTTATATTCACTAAACATTTTCTCTTAAAATTTGTCTATAGGATACATATGGAACAGACATGAATGTAGCCAGAGTCCTAAAGTCACTGAAGGAGGCACAAGTCCTACTCTACTGTGGTGTAACCCAAACTCACTGGGTGCATCAGGACTACTATAGGCCCTGGGTGGTCCGTTCCTATAAGCTGCTGCGGCTCCAAAAAGAGAGCATTCCAAATCCAGGAGGCAGATGCCTAATGCTCAATGTAGGAGAAGCCAGTGAAACTGCACTTGAAAGTAAAACACTTTTTATGTTCATAGAAGATGTTAAAATAACTGAGCTTACATTTTCATTATTTTATACAAAAACTGTTGAGATTAAAAATTAAATAGACAATAGACAAATATTCTTTATTTACACAAACATTGAGAATGGTATTTGCGTCAAAAATACAATGTACAATAGATACAAAGTATTAACAATGCAAACAAGGCTACAAAAAATAGAGAAAAATTAAAAACAAAAAGTTGGAAATAGAAATTGAAGCATGAACTTTAATGGTTGGATTAAAAATTGAAAATGAAGTCTTTAATCTCTCCAATCTAAAAATTCTTTTTCAGTGTAGAAAGGGTGGTCTTCAAGCCATTTCAGTAGTTTTCTCTTGAATAGCCTTCCAGTGTCTTGTTTAAGATGATCAGGCAGGTTGTTGAAGTAGAGTGCTCTATTGTATGTTGGTTTCTTCTCTGTAAGACTGAGGTGGTGTATCGGGAGTGAGAAGTTTGAAGCATTTCTTGTGTCATACTGGTGGTGGTCTCCAAGCTTTGTTTTATTTGTTGAGATTGCAAGTAGGATTACCTCACTAATGTACAGTGCAGGTACTGTAAGTATTTTGTGTTCTTGAAAAGCTTGCTGGCAGCTCTCTAGGTATTTTAGGTCTGCAAGGATTCTTATTGCTTTCTTCTGGTGCAAGAGGACTATCTCCATATTGTAGTTGGTTGTTCCACCCCATGCCGAAATGCCATATCTTACATGGGCCTCAAAAAGAGAGAAGTATGCAATTCTTGCTGCAGGTGTTCCGCATATTTGCTTTATTCTTCTGATAACGTATATACTGGCTGCAAGCTTTTTACACAACACCTCAATGTGGGTATTCCATTTAATGTTCATGTCGAGTGTGATGCCTAGGTATTTCGTACTTGCTTCTACCTTTACATTGGGTAAGCCATCTGGTTCACTTCCTCTTGTGCTGTATGTAATCTGTACAGTTTTATTTTCATTTAAGACCAGGTCATTTGATCTGCTAAACTGCTTAGCTAAGTCAAAGGACGTATTTGTTTCTTTTCTAAGTTGTTCTTTGTTTTTATGGGCCAGTGTAAGAACTGTATCGTCCGCATACATTGCTGTTTGACAGAGACTGTCCATGAATTCTGGTAGATCATTTGTGACCAAGAGGAAGAGGACTGGCCCAAGGACGGATCCTTGAGGAACTTCTCTTTTTATATGAAGTGGTGCAGATCTAACCTTACTGATGGTCCCATTTAGATTGTGTTTTAGTTCAACAAGTTGTTTTCTTCCAGTAAGATAGCTTCGAAATCAATTTCCTGATATTCCGTTTATTCCTAGGTTGCATAATTTTCTCAGTACTAGGTCATGGTCGAGACAGTCAAATGCCTTGCTGAGGTCAAGAAACAGGCTGGTGACGGTTTTCCGCTTTCAATTTGGTCAATTACATGCTTGATTAGTTGGATAATGGCTGTTACTGTAGACAAAAAACCGTGCTGGTTGTCAGTCAGAAGGTTGTTGTGGATCGGATAGTTCATAAGTCTGTGAAGTATAACCTTTTCAATAATTTTGGAGAAAGTTGATGTTAATGATATAGGGCGGTAGCTTCTTGCTTCTGTGGTAGAGCCATTTTTAAATTTAGGATATACTTTTGAGATTTTAAGTTTCTCTGGAAAGATGCCCTCATGTATTGAGCAATTTATAATATGTGTTAATGGGACAGTGAGTTCTTCTTTGCACTTTATTACAAGTTTTGAGGAGATTTCATCAAAGCCACTGGATGTTTTGGGTTTCATACTTTTAATTATACTTAACACTTCGTTTTCTGTAGCAGGTGTAAAAGTCAATTGATTGTTTTCCATGTGATTTTGATGTGTTTGTACAGCGGGTTCTGTATATTCTGTTTTAAGGTTTCCTCAGCAATATTCACAAAAAAGTGGTTTAAATGGTTAGCGATTTTTGTTGGGTCATCAGTAATTTTTCCTTCTATGTTCAGAGTGAGTTGGCTATTGCCTTTTTTTGTGCTTTTCTGTCCTTATTTATAACTCCCCATAAAGCTTTCGATTTATTGTTTGAATCTTCAATTGTTTTTGTTACTTGTTGCTTTTTTAGAGTTTTTAATTTCATGTCATACGCTTTTTTTCTTGAAGCTGTTTCCTTCTTGTCACATACTAGTCCAGTGCACAGTTCTTTTTCCAATGCCTTGGTATAATCTTTTTTTAGAGTTTCAGTTTCTTTGTCCCATTTGACACTTTTTTGTTTTCGCTTTGCTCTTTAAGAAATTTACGGACACGTTGAGTTTAAAGAAAATTGTATAGCTTCATTTAAGTTGTAATAGACATCATTAGTATTGTCAATGTTGAGTACTGAAACCCAATTCTGTTGTTTTAGGAGAGATTTAAGGTTATTTAAGTTGCGGTTGCTGAAAACTCGTGTTTTTTTCCTTTTGAATTACACTGGGCTGCTTGGAGATGTTAATGGTGACTGTCTGCGCTGTATCATCTGAGAGGCCAATCAGTGTCACCTGCACTTTGAGATCATTTTTTTCAAAGTTTAAGCATACCCAGTCTATAGATCTTTTGGATATAGGAGTAATTCTTGTAGGAGGCAGGCTCAGTCTTTCAATGTTGTAGCTAGCAAGGAGATCATTTATTTTAGTAGATTCAACTTTATCATACTTTTCATTGATATTGATGTCTCCCATGATTAGCAGCTTTTTATCTTTTTCTAAGGTTTGATCCAGCATATCTGTCAGTATATCAAGGACATCATTTATGTTTGAGTTTGGTGGTCTGTATACTCCAAGGATCAAGATATTTTCATTTCCATTCTGGAGTTCATATAGTGCTGCTTCACACTTAAGTTAAGATGCCTCATCAGTTGTGCCAACTAGCTTGACTTTGTCTGATAGCTCCTCTTTTACATATTATGCTGCTACCCCACCTTTCAAGTGATGTTTCCTGCAGAAACCTCCTACTAGTGAGTAGTCTGTCAAGTTAGTATGTTGCAGATTTGCTTGTTTAAGTCCATGTTCTGTTAAAATTATCAGGTCTGGGTCATTTTGATGTAGAAAGTGAGTTACTTGTTCAATTTTGGTGGAAAGACGGTCTATGTTTTGATGTGATATTTTTAAAAATTACTGGTGTTTCTTCTGCGGTTAGGTTTGAGTTGACGTAGATCTTTGTTCTGTAAGCCTTTTCTATCCAATGACTTTTCCCTAAAAAACCTCCATTCTTCAATGTTTGTCTTGTTGTTTCCGTCTGTAACTGTGGGGTTTTGAAGAATAGTTTTTTAGTCTGGGTTTGACTGATTCCCGCTGTCATTCCAGTTTGCAATTTTTTAGTATGGGTTTGGCTGTTTCCCACCGTAAAACTTGAGGTAAAAAAAGAGTTATTATTAGTCAATACTATGTTTGGGTGGTCTTGAAGTTTGGATGACAGTTTTTTGGTCTGGTTTGACTGGTTCCCGTTGTCTGTTCAGTTAGCAGTTTTTTGGTCGGGGTTTGGCTGTTTCCCTCCGTGGTGTTTGGTGTCAAAAATGAATCATTTGTAGTCATGTTTATTTCTGAGTGGTCATGTGTTTTGGGTGACAGTTTTTTGGTCTGGGTTTGGCTGGTTCCCACTATCAGTTCAGGTAGCAGATTTTTGGTCGGGGTTTGGCTGTTTCCCTCCGTGGTATTTGATGTCAGAAGTGACTTATCTGTAGTTGTGTTAGTTCCTTGGTCATAAGGTGTGATTGACAGTTTTTTGTATGGGTTTGACTGATTCCCACTGTGATTAAGTTTTCTCAGGTTGTTTAGAGGTCAATTCTGTTGTTTGGGATGTTTAGAAAGCTTTATTTTTGGCTACTTGTAGTGAGATGCTGAAAACATTTTTTTTGCTATCTTCTTTTTTTTTATTTTTGGTGAAGGATGCGGTTTGAAGAAAGCTTTACTTCGAACGTTAGTATGAGGTGTTTGCTGATCAAAAGGGGAAGAGTATTTCAATTCACAAGGTGTGTGTAGGTCTTCTTTAATTTTATTTATGACCTGCTCCATTTGGTCTTGGCGACTCTTCAGTTGAGCCAATTGGAGATGTACGTCAGTGGAGTGATTAAGTTGATCTACATTAGCATAAATGGTTTGCGTTTCTGAATTTTTCTGTATTTTAGGTGTTTCTTCAAGTGTATTTTTATTCTCCCTTTCCATCTGCCTAATTATTTTTTGTAGTCTTGCAATTTCTGTTTCATATTTATTTATAGTGTTTTCTTTTTCCTTGTCTTGATCCTCAAACATGGATAAAAGATCATCTCGCAATTTCTTTTACTTGATTAGTTGCTTCTCAACTTCATTTATAGTTTCAACTAGTTTGTTGTTCTTATCTATTAAAATGTATTTTTCATTTTCAAGTTCTTCTATTCTGTCTTGGTACTGGGAATGTCCAAAATTACTTGAATCCATTACTTGTTTGAACAATTCTTCATTTTGTTGAGATATGTCATGTAAGTCATGTTTGAGTTTATTATTTTCAGTGAGAAGAGCATTTCCTATCTCAGCAGCTAAGGAGAGAGATGTTTCCAGATCAGCATCTTGGTTATTTTGTATCTTAATATGAATGTCCTCCATATTACTAACGCTAGCTTGAGAAATGAGATTTGTTTCTTGTATCATGCTGTTGTTGAAAGAGTCATCAGTTAAAACAGCCAAGGTACTGTTTTGAGGTCCTTGTGTGGATGTTTTGTCATTTCCTTGGATCTGTTTATTACTGTCATTTTCAGGTGTTTCTAAGGCCTTAACTGTTTAATGGAATTATAAGATCAATTTCTTAAATTTTATTTTCCTTGTTCATTGTTTGTTTGATAACTAATAAACTTAAAAAATTAAACCAGATATTTAAAATAAAATAAAATATAATTATTTAAGTTACTGTAAATCAAATGCATCTGAATAAACCCATTAACCCATTGAGGTAGTAGTTATTTTTGCTATGTTGCTCTAGTGAGCAGCAATTAAAATGTGTGAAATTGTAAGAGTTTAGTAGAACTGATATAACTTTTTTTATGTTATTGATAGAGTAATAAAACTTGCTTTATTGTTTTTCTCATAGAATTTGCTGTAATAAAATGTATACCTAAACTTTCGATAGTAAATATTTGTTTGTTTGTTATTATTAATAAATTTATAGTAACAAATTTAGTTTTGAAATTTCAAAAGTAGACTAATTTTTTTATTGTAAATATTTTTTTATATGAACAAACCATTTATTTTATGAAAGTACATCTATTTTTGTACATAAAAAGTTACGATAACATATATTTTGAAATACAGTTTACCTAAACAAAATAAGAAATAAAATTTATTCTACTGTGGCTGATTTTCATTGTTTCTAATGTAGCAAAGCTGTTGTTATGGAAATTTCAATAATGGTGTCTTACAGCAACAATTTACTATCTTGAAAAACTATATTTATATAAAAAAACACTATTTACAACGCAAAATACTTTCAGGAACATCTGATTCAATTTCGTCAGCATCACTCTCGTCGTCATATTCAGAATTATGGATATGCGAACTCATACGCCGGGGAATTATTACATCGTCTTCACTATCAGAGTTTTCACTACCACTTGAACCAAACTCGTAATCACTATCCAAATATAAATCTAATTCTGAATCACGCAATCTTTTCCGATTCATATCACAACCGCAATTATTACATTCACAACGCACATACCCAAAACAACTTCGCGAGCAGACGAAAACAAACTGGCCACTGCCAACAATAAAACAATTAACAGCTGATTGAACCGTGTATATTCTGCGGACAACAACAAAATCAAAGGCATTTAATTCTTAAATGTCACGGAACAGCAATCCAGCACTATCTGTTGGAAAACCTAGCAACTACGATCACAACTGCGTCATTAAAACTTGCGACGTGCTTGGCACGTCAGACGGCACCTGGTCCCGCGGAAACAGGACGTGCCTGGCACGTCGAACTACCTTAATGGGTTAACAAACATATGAACTATCAATATTTAGCTAAATGTTTTGAAAACTAATAATTATTCTTCTGAATCATCCAAATACAATTTTTTTATCTCAACAATATACTTTTGACTAAAGATTCTTACTAACATTAACAGTATTTTTCCAGACAAGTCAATGAAGCAAACTGAAGAAAAACTCTCAATTGAAGCTGAAATGCAAACTGAAAACAAAGAAGAGGAAGAAGAAGATCTGACTAATATTACAGCTGTGAAAGATGAGGAGCCAATGCTCACTACTAATAATTGTTCTCCTTCCTCCCTTGCCCTCCCTCAGTCCGCTCCCTCAATCAGCAGTTGTCTTTCTCCTGAAAATGTATCTGCTACTGATCCTATTCCCTCAACTAGTAACTGTCACTCTTCAACTCATTCTATTTCCTCCATTAAAATATGCTCCTCTCCATCTCAAACCATACACTCTACCAACGGCCACTCTTCTGCAACTCCAGAATCTATCCCTTCCACCAGTAGTTGTCAGTCACCCTCCGAGCATGTTCCCACCACCAGTAATTGCCAATCTATTTCCGAGCCTGTTTCCGCTACCAGTAGTTGTCACTCTTCCTCCGAGCCTGTTCCTTCCACCAGTAGTTGCATCTCTCTCTCTGAGCCTGTTCCCTCTACCAGTAGTTGCATCTCTCCCTCCCAGCATGTTCCCTTCACCAATAATTCTCCCTCTGATCCTGTTCCCTCTACTAGTAGCTGCTCTTTGTCCTGTGACCCTGTTCCTTCCACTAGCAATTGCCCCTCTCCACCTCTCTCCCCACGCCGAAGGAGACCACCTGCTCAGTTTGACAGTCTCACATCTGATATAAGCACCGCTGATTGTCAGGGCAAGAAATCGTCAGCAAAATTTATAACAGCGCTCCGGAAGATTAAGAAAGCACCACCTTTTGATCCCAAGTGAGTAAAGTTTTGAAATAATAAAATATATTTTATGCCAAAACTGGATTTCCCTTAATCCTCTTCAATATGAAAGAGCAGATTTCATTTTCTTTTAAGAGACAAACAACTTTAATTAGCAATTTATTTCAAAATACAAATGAATAGAAGAATATTTTAAGTTTATTTTACAGAGGTCTAATGCATTTGACGTGGGCTTCAAATGTAGCTCAGCATACATGGAAATGGTAGTCCATTTCTTGATATAAATTGGTCAAAGTGGCAAAGGTGGAACATAAATCCTGTCTTTGATAAAAATCACATGGGTCTTAAACTGGCGATCTGGGAGCCTGGCGTCGAAAATTAAGATTGTCTTCTCTTCTCCCCATCCATCGATTTGGAATAATGTTGTCTTGGAATGTTTTTATTCTAAGAAGCATTTTCAATACTTGCTCGAGGTTTTGATTTCTTGAGACTTAGGTTCAAAGAATCTTTGTTCAATTGAACCTTTTCTTCACATTTATGGAGTCGTCTAGTTCTCTTTTTTGTGCACACTTGCCAGTCTCCACAAACTTCCTATGCTATTTATAAATTCGGTTGGTTGAGATAGCTGCTTATTAAATCTTTGGCTTATTCTTCATTTTACTTGAAATACTGATTCAAATTTAGCAAATTCCAAACACAAAATGACTTTTCTTGGAATCGTCATTTTCCAGTTACAAATATATAATAAACATAAACAAAATCGTGTGCTTGAAAATAAAAAGAGGTGATCAGTTGATACAATAGGGAAACTTAATTTTTTGCTGTTTGCAAACACATATAAAACAAACTTGATTGATTAATAAGTTTCAATTAGTATATTAGAGAGATAGGACATCAGCAAACTTACCTTAAAAGACAAGTTCACTAACATCAGAGTAGTAGTCACAAACACAAAATACACAAAAGCTCACAAATTTTCAACACCACTGGCATTTTCTTCAGGTGAGTAGAGGGAGAGAGAGAGAGACACTCTGTAGTGTCTCTCTCTCTCTCCCTCTACTCACCTGAAGAAAATGCCAGTGGTGTTGAAAATTTGTGAGCTTTTGTGTATTTTGTGTTTGTGACTACTACTCTGATGTTAGTGAACTTGTCTTTTAAGGTAAGTTTGCTGATGTCCTATCTCTCTAATATACTAATTCCTGGCCTAGTGCCCTTTAACCTAACCTTAATAAGTTTCAAGTAATACTCATATAAAATCTGCTCTTTCACTTTGTGAAACATCAGATTTGTTAGTTTCTTTTATCAAATAAATTCATTTTCAGGTTAAAATCATCAGGTTTGATTTCAGTTGATATTGTTTTATTTACATTAATTAACTGATTAATCAAAAAGATTCAATATGCACAATAGAGTAATTTATTGTAAGTCAAGAATATAATAGAATGATACAATCAACAACCAGTGCTGTGCCATTAGAGCTTTTTATGCCTTATTTACATAAACAATAGAACTTTTTAAAATTTATATCAAATATATAAAACATAGGTTCAAATATATAAAACAATGGCTTCAACATTGTTAAGAAAGTTCATGAAACGTTGAGTGTTGTGCATCAGAATGTCCAAGAAATATTGTCTTAGCTTGACTTAGTTAAAATTTTTATTGAGTTGAATTGAAAAATAAATAATATTCTCTATGTCCTAACACTTTCTTGAATACTCTGAAACGCTATTTGCTTATCTGGTTACACTATAACCTCTAGTTATACCGATTCACCATGGAGAGGGGTGGGTTCTGTCATATGTCTGGCTTAGTTTCTAGACAGTTGGTGTTAGATTCTGTGTTGAGGGCCAATATGAGTCAGCTGCTGTCAGTTTGCTCTCTGATTTTATGCTTACAATCTACATGCCTCCTTCAAATAACACTGTGGCCAGAATTTATAAGTTTTTGTATCTCTCCAAGATTACCTAGAATCTTTTGCAAGACCCAACATTGTATTAACTAGTGGAGATTTTAATGTTGACATGTCTGAGTGTGATAGCTTATCACAAGTACTATCTGAGATGATGTCCTTTGTTCTGCATGATATTGTACAATGTACACTCCTTTACAAAAGAATCCTACTCTAGGTCTCTCATTGACAATTATTTTGCAATGTCAGTCCTCTTGTTTTAAATACAGATGTATTAGTCTCTGTAATATCTGATCATGATGCACAGATAGCAATATTAAAATGTCCTTGTCTCTTTTAAATGTGCTTCTTAGATCAAGAACTACTTGATGTGTTTTAGTGTTGGTAATGTTCGTATTTTTAAAAACTTTTTGGAAAATGTTGACTAGAATGAGATATTTTAAAATGATGACATAAATATCATGTATGGGATGTTTATTTCTACTGTTAACTACTATTTTAGACCATCATTCCCCTGATAGAAATCTAAAATATGTCCTATAAAATTGTTCACCGAGTTTAGCCCTGTCCTTTATCGGAGATGAGACAAAAAGTGCTTCAGATGTTTTTATCTTACTAAGAGCCTTCATTTATTAAATCCACTGAAATAGTCTTATATCGATCTTAAAATAAGTTATAAAACAGCTATCTTAACTGCAAAAGTAAATAATGTTACAAAACAAATAATAACAAACAAAAGAAAACTATTATTTTCAGGTTGGCATTTTTACTTGTAAGTACTGTTAGGCAGATTAAAATACACACTCAAGTAGACCAAATTTATCCCAAAACAATTATTGCATTACACCATTAAACCATAATATTTTAGATTGGCAGCTAGCATCTTAGTAACGAGAAAAAATAATTAAATTGAATGAAGAGAAAGTACTATAGTTTAAATGGTTTGAGTTTGTAAAAGAATAAAAAGAATTTGGTACAAAGAATGTTATTAGAGTACAGTTACAGGGGAGACCTTATAACAATTAAAAAAAATATATGATGATGATGATAGTATTGGATAAATATTTACTGTTGTTATTTGCTGCTTAAACTAAATAAATAAATGAAAAACACACACACAGGGTACAACAAGGAATAATGAAGTGTATTGATACAATAAGATAACCAGTTGTACAGTGAAATACTATGTTAATAAAATGTCTTTATTTAATTTGCTTTTATCTTCTTTCTTGCTTTACAACTTGGTTTCTTCTGGTTTATGCTCCGGCTGAAAACATACTCGGTAGTACAACATAGAGATACCTCAGGGAAGGGGTGTCGAGCTGGCCATCAATGTTCTTATGAGATTTAATATTAATCATGTTTAATTGTCCAATTAAAAAATTTGAGAAAGAGAATAATTTAAAAAACAGTATCAGAAAAAAAAAATTATCAAATAAGGGAAAAGATAGGGAGAAAGTTCAAATTTAAAGTTCAATTTTCAATGGAAAATATCTTCACAGCAATTAGTCTATGGTCTGGTCTCACCAAATTTAAGTTTAAAGTTGTCTTCACCACAAACTTAGAATTCTTGATGTTTTGGGAAATTTAAATATGTTTGTGGCCAAATTTAATAAATAAAAGTTTTGTAATGATTTACAAAAAAACACTTTTATTTGGAATGTCACTAAATAAAGTCACTGTATTCTGGCTGAATCTTCTCTCCTTCAAGGCTAATAATGGACTCCCACTGCTACTAGTTCCTTTCTCAATCCACAATTACAACAATGTGTCACTGGTTGCTTGATGATCACTTCACTTCACCAGGGAATGTGGGGGTTGGTATTATAATAAATCGAATATTAAAATCATGAGAAAATTAAATTAATGTTGAAATATTTTAGAAAAATGGAATAGGTTAAAAAAAAAAAATAAAACAACTTCCAATTCTTAAATTAAATTATGCCAAATCTAAGAAAGGAAAATATTTATTAATAAAATGATTAAACATAGAGTATGCAAATTATTGGGAACTGAATTAAATTAAATTAATGTGATAAAACATATGATCAATGAGTGTGATGAGATTATTAGTGATGGGTAGCAGCTGGTTTAAATGGAAAGAAACAAGGTAAGTGGCAGATGTTCTTACATATGATAAAAAAATAAATAAACAAACATAATTTGAAACATCTCACTTAGAGATTAGATAGGGCAAAAATTGAAGTTCAGTGTGTTATGATCTAAAGAGAGGCTTTGGAAAGATCTCAGAAGAAAGAAGATGGAAGAATGAAGTAAGATAGAGAGTACTCTATACTAAGCAAATTTTACAACCTCACAAGATAATGTTATTTACTTGATCTCTCTGAGCTACACAAACCATCCCATCATTGTGGATAGGCCATGTTTACTATGACTGACGACCTTTGTAATCCCCATCTTCTGGATTTTTAATAAAGTGCCACAATATCTTCATACTAAAATATATTTTGCCTTTATTGAATTTCAGGACCAAGTGCAATCTGAACGTGTGTGTGCGTCCTTGGATAAGAATCAACGGTTCACTGAATCGCAGGGTCCTGGATAAGTTCTTGACATCTGTCCTGGGCCACATTATGATCCTGCCTCTCTGCTCTCTGAAAATGGTTCAAGAAAGGTTCACTCCTGCCTTCCAACCCCATCACACTCGAGAATTGGTCGAGGTAAATTTGCCTTTAGCATGTCAAAATTGGTTCCACACTTAATTTTATATACCAATGAATTTTAAGCCTTCACTATACCTGGAGTCTTCTATCAATATTGTGGTAAAGACTGACTGGTGTCAGTAGCCCATATCTCTCGTTCTTTGTCAGTAGCTGTTGTAGTAGTGATGTTTTCTGAAAATTTATACTTCAGAAAACTTAAAATTCCAGAGAACATTCCCAGAAGTATTTTCAAAATTCATAAACTCCCTTGATGATTTGTTAATCCCTTTTCTAAATGTGTTTTACTCTTTTTATATTAATTATATTATAATTTTCTTTTAGTCTTATTATCTTTTGGATAGCAATATTTGGCAGTTTTTAATCTTTTTAACATTTATTGTTTATTCAATACTGTGTCAATAGTAGCATTTTATTATTTGTTTATGGGCTAAATTTTATGTCACTTTTCCCAAGAGTTGACAGTTTCTCATTTTCCTTTCAGACAGAACAAAAACCTCCGACAAACAAAACCTTCAGAAAAAAAAAAAAAAAAAAATCCTTTTCCATCCTAAGTTACCTTATCCCAACATCCTGACTTGTCCTAAAGACCAGCAACCACCCGGTTCTAATCCTTGTAACAAGAAATCTTGCAAAACCTGCCCTATTCATCTCCCAGCCACATATTTTACCAGCTCCACTACCTCCTTAACCTACAAGATACCTGGAAACCACTCCTGTGATTCCACCAATCTAATTTATCAACTCCAGTGCCAGCACTGTCCTGCCAATATATCTGCCTTACCAGTGAAACCCTTCGAAAAAGCATGAATGGCCATAGACATGATTGCAAAGTCCAAAATCCTGAAAAACCTGTCTCTGCCCATACTCTTCTCCATAGTAAAAATTTTCATCAGTGTTACACCACTAAAGTAATCAGATCCTTCCCATGGCAATAGTTTCCTACTCCGAAGGATGGAATTAGCGCACCAATGGATAACAAAATCCCGTGACCCACCTAATCTGAACATAAGATAGACCACTTCCTCATCAGCACTTCATATATATACCAACTGCAAAAACTGCATCAATACCTGAGTGTTGCTCTATGGATGTACAACTCCCACCACTACCACCTACTCAGCAATAGTGGAAGCCATGTCAGCCTCTTTCTCTCTCTGCTCACCTGAAGAAAATGCCAGTGGTATTGAAAATTTGTGAGATTGTGTTTATTTTGTGTTTGTTACTACTACTCTGGTGTTAGTGAATTTGTCCTTTAAGGTAAGTTTGCTGATGTTCTATCTATCCAATATATTAATTCCTGGCCTAGTGCCCTTTAACCTAACCCTCATTTTCCTTTGACTATCTCCAAATAAGGCTTTATGATATAATGTTTTCATAATAATATTAGACACAATTTAATCTGACCTAAGTTTTTGTTGGATGTTAGAGTAACTACATGCAGCAAATGAAATGCAAAGTAATAACACAGCTATACATTGTTAAAGATTTGACAAATAGTACCTGTAAATATTTATGTGATACAATTAGCAAATCTTTTCAAAGCAACTTATTAGGGAGAATATCAATGTTCAAGCTAGCAAGTAATTTTGTGTAATCAATAGTGTAGAAATAAATGTTAGGCACCTCATTAATTCTGGCCCTGGTTCAATTATTTAAAAACATTTTAACAATAACAAGTTTCGTTGTTGTTAATCCGCACCTCCCCATTACCCAGAATCTCCCACATCAGAACAGTCGCTTAAAATCTCGAAACCCACCTCTACGTACTGCTCTCCAGTTGAGTAGATCAAATTTCTCACCCAATAACAGTTTTGATGGACGAAATAAGTTCCTTATCAACTATCCATCAATACCTGTAGGTGGGATGAACCTCCCTCGTAGTGAGTGGGCATTATTGAATCGGTTCCCAACTGGAGTATGCAGATATAATTGCTGGAAATAAAAATGGGGATTGACAGTAAATCAGTCATGTGATTGCGGGGAGTCCATCCAAACAATGGATCACATAGTTACAGAGTGCCTCTTGTGCTGTTTTACGGAGTGATTAGCTAGCATAAATAGAATCAGTGAGGCAGGTCTTAAATGTCTTGATGGACTGGATTTAGCTTTGTGACAGGAGATCATTTGTTATTTATTTATTAATTTTTAACTTTTATAACAGTGTAATGAATTTTGAACTTTTCGTCCAACTATAAAACTCAGCTTTCACATAATTTTAAATTAAAAAAAATAATAATAATGGTAGCTGACAAAAACCATACAATATATATTCAATAACAAGTGGCATTCAAAATATATTTTCATTTCAGATGTTGGCAGAATTGAAGTGTCTTCGGTTGTTGGCTGTGAAACATTCCCACAAATCTTCTTTGTTTTCAAAACCTACAAATGTTTCAACAGGTATATGAGTTTCTGAACATTTTTAATTTACATAATTTTATTGCTACTGGCATTGTTTCACTGTTTTATTAATGATTGATATTCAGTCAATAATTTATATAAACTAATAACATAATTGATGCTTTTATCATGACAGGCGTCTGCCCATGTAGGCTCTTTCTCTAAGGACAATATACATATATCCATGTTCCAAATTACACTATTAATTTAATCTTACATTATTATTTTTAATGTCATATATATATATATATATATATATATATATATATATATATATATATATATATATATATATATATATATTTCATTGTTTCGTCCAATTTTATAATTGTTATTTTGGAAAACAACAATAAACAATTTAATTTCATTTCACTTAAATTGTTTTATTTTACATTCTGCCACAAGTGGGGCAGTTTATGCCTCTTGTGAAGTCTTAACTTTCATTTATTAGAGTGGTGCCTGCTTAACCCTTCAATCCCAATGTCCTTTGGACATTTTGGGTAGAAATAGAAATGTATTTTGGATTGCAAATAAAATTAAAAAAAAATGTATTCTTGTGATTTGATGTATTCCTAACCTTTCAAAAGTTATTAAGGATCAAAGATTTCAAAGTGCCATTTTGAAAATAATTAAAAAAAATTTTTGATTTTTTTTATTTCAGTAAGAAAATATTTTATTAGTGTGTATACCAAATTTTAACTCTATAGGTTAAATAGTTTTAAAAATAAAAAATAATTTGTAAAAAAATACTAAATGGTGGCTGTACAGGTACCGGAGGTGATTTGGAAATTTTAAATATGATATTGTGTCTTGTTTTTGACCCACAATCAATAACTAAAAAGATCCTCAGAGAGTTCAGGGATACCCTGTATATATTATGGTAAAATAAAAATGTTTACATGATATTTGTCATAATATTAATTTTTTAATAGATATAGAAGTAAAACAATATGAAGACTGTCAGTATATATATATAAACAATTATTTTATAATAAAACTCTGCAAAACTGCTAAAATCTGTCTAGGATTTTTTCCAACATTAGTGGGAAAAAGGCTGGAATTTTTTGAAAATTTCTATAAAAATGTCTGGGAAGAAAAGGATTAAGTTAAGAAAGGCAGCTCTATCAATTTGACAGCTAGAGGTCATTTTCCAGGTATTAGTCTTTTGAGAGAGATTAGATTACCCATAGTCACCTCCAGTATTTGTTTTTCTTCTGTAATTTACAATGGGAAGAGATGTAGAGGTTATGAGTTAATTTAGAGTCTCTCTAACTCTCTAAGCTTTCAACTTAATGAGTTAAGATCAGAAGCAACATTGATCCATAAGAGACTTTGCGAGATAAAACTTCATATTTTCCCACTCAGCTGTCAGTAAGTAATACATCACATATCAGACTTGTGGACCATGTGTCTTTTTCTTCATCTTCTCACAATACTGACACTCATCCGTAGTGGGAAGGTGATTGCTCCTTCCTCATCATGTATTTGCTTTAACTCACAGGATAGTTGCTTGTTGAAAATTCCTTCTTGCCACCACAAAGACATCAGGCAAGGATATAGTTCCTTAAGCTGATGTAATTCTTCCTTTGAACAGACATATATTAAAAACGTAACCTATATCTTTATAATTTTGCTGGCCTTGAAAAGGACCCAAGTTTGGTTGGCAGCTGGCATAGCTGGGAGTCATACAGGTCACAATTCAGCTACCAAAATCGTTCGTTTAGCACGACCCAGGGTACTTGTACAACTTAAGGATTGCTGCAGGGGCAAACAACATCTTGTTATTATCAATCATAGTCTTGTGGAACATCTCTACTTTTCTTCATCCTCTCACCATTGCTCTTTCCCTATTATGTATTCACTTGCATTTTTGTCAGGGGGGATTAGCTGGTCTTCATTCAATTGGAGAAACAAATATTGAATTGTTATGAAACCTGGATTCAGCTCTAGGATGGAACATCAAAATTTAAACTCCATGACACAAGTACTCTGTACATTAGATTTTATTTCGATACTTTTTATTTGTATAATTTTAATTAATTGTTATTCCTCCTTTTATTTTAGTGGCTGGCTTTAAGCCATACGATAAATATATATTTCATCAGACACAACTATCTTCCTTTAGCAAGCTAAGCATATTTCGCCTGGAACGAGTAACAAACATGAACAAACATCGTCTATTTCCTACATTGTTTGTTATGCTTCCAAAGACATTCATAGAGAAAATCTGTTAAAAAAAGGCAGTGACTTACCCACTTTGTTAGCTGCTTTAGATTTTGAGCATTAATTATATGTTTTGGATTATGGCTCACCCAGATATTTTAATTACTGCTTTTCTTAATGGTTATTTCCCGATTAAATCAGACCAAAATGATGGTTTTAGATACTATATGAGAAGCTTCGTTTCTTCTCTGTTGCCAGAGTCTAACCGTGACTATGCATCCAGGATATAACACTTTTATATAAATTGACTCGGCATCCACTGGACATCTCAAGACATATTCGTAGTGATAACGGCAACAATTTTGGAAGCTCTTCCCCTTCATATCCATTTGTAGTTCTGTAAGAGGTGATCTTTTACATTCAAATTCAGTCTAAGTATTGAAAAACCGCTATTAGTTGTCAATGATTTAACTAATTAATATGTTCTGTTTTTATTTTCAGTTGCAGCAACTGGTTTGGAGGATGAAGAGGATATTGTGATTGAGCCAGATCCAATGGCCATCAGTAACTTGTCTAGCTTTATCAAAGACACAGCGTATGTTAGAGATATATATTATCAAGACTGAGAACTGTTTGTTCAATTTAATTTCTGTATCATAGAGAAGTATTAAATAAGTGTTGATTTTTAGATTTGTCAGTTTTAATGTAACCTACATGTTTTTCAGAACTCAAAGTATAAGACCCACATTTTGTGGTGTAGTAATTAAGCCCAAAATTGCTTGTCAACAGATATATGAGTTCTTCATTTTTGTATTGTTTTTATAAATTACTTTGATGAATGTCTTAAAGGTCAGTTATCTGTAATCTGCCAGTGGTCCTGGAAATACTGTTGGATTACACGAATTGGCTTTTATGCCATCATCAGATCCTTAGACTTGAAACATTTTTTGTTATCCATGATGGTCTTGTCAAAGTTTTTAAAAAACATTGATCATCAAATACATTTAAACGTACACCGACTGATGAAATACCTATTGAAAAACAATATGTAGGTTTATTTGATTGTAAATTGATCATAGTTGTTGGTTCTCTTCTATTTTAATTAAATTTTCAAATAATATGTTTGATTGGAGTGCACTTTTGTCGTTCAGTAGGTCGTGTAGGTGGGATTTTGTTGATTTATATATTTCGAATTGTTTCAGAGCTTTCATTTTTCGTCCTTTATTGCACATATGAAATGGTTTTATTTTTGTTTTGATGAGATAGAGTAATTCTTCTTCGGTGGGCTCAGCACTGATGAAGTAGGCTAAAGCCAGACAACTCGAATCTGCCATTGGATAGCAATGGACTGGTCCTCCAGGTTGGGGGTTGGACGTAGGGCTAACAACCCTACTCTGGAAAGAAAACAGCTGTTCAGAAACACCAACAGCTAGCCTCGGATACGGATGGAACTCTACGGAAACGACACCAGCTCAGTAACAAGGACTTGAAACCTAACCTAACCTAAAGTCGGAACTTGGAACACCAGAACACTGGCGGTGCCAGGGAAGATAGACATTCTTAGTGAAGAGCTAAAGGCTTACAATATAGACGTAGCAGCTATACAGGAGTCAAGATGGCCCTTTTGTGGAAAGCTGAATACAGAAAGTTACCAATTATTACACAGTGGCTGTGATGATGGTAGGCACTACGCAGGCGTAGGTTTTGCCATTAGTAAATTGATATTAGAAGCTGTGATAGACTAAGGCAATTAGTGAGAGATTATGTTACCTTCGACTTAGAGGTAGATTTAATAATATATCTATTGTAAATATATATGCCCCATCCGAAGATAAGGAGGATGAAGAAAAAGATATTTTATGGCCAATTAGAAGAAGTAGTAACAGACTTGCCAGGATATGACACAAAAATCATATTAGGAGACGCAAACGCAAAGGTAAGCCAGGAAGAAATATGGAGGAACGTTGCAGGCAAAGAGAGCCTCCACCAAATCTCAAATGATAATGGAACTCGCCTCCTCAGCTTTGCAAACTCTCTTAACCTCTTCATAGCGAGCACCAGGTTCCCACACAAGAATATACACAAACAAACCTGGATTTTGCCTGATGGAAGAACTTTAAATCAAATAGATCACATTCTTATAGACAAGAGACACTTGAATTCAGTGACCGATGTAAGAAGCCTTTAAGGGGCTGATTGTGGTTCAGACCATTACCTAGTATTACTAAGATTACATCAAAGAATAAGAATAGAGAAACAGAAGGCAAATAAAGCAGAAAAGACAAATGTGTTTGAAGCCTACAAAATTAAGGAATTCCAAATAAAAACTAGCAACAGATTTGCAGAATTATCAGAAACAACAGATTTTGAAGAACAACAGGATCCAAAAGAAAACACAGAAAAAAATGTGGAGTACTTTCAAGAGTTCAATTAAGAAAGCAGCAAAGGAGGTGTTTACATCAAGGAGAAACCCCAAGAAACCGTGGTTTAATGAAAATGCAGGATCCTTGTTAACCAAAGAAAAAAGGCTAAATATTTAGCTTTAATGAAATCAACCACAGAAGCTAAAAATGAGTATAAGAAAATCAACAAACAAGTAAACAGAACCTTGAGAAGAGAAAAAAGACTATTTATTGAAAATTCACTCAGGAAAGCAGAAGAAGACAATTCACAAAACAATGCCAAAGAATTCTATAGAAAGGTAAGATTTTTTCAAAAGGGTTATAAACCCAAAGTTATAGGAATGAAAGACAAATCAGGAAAAACTCTTTGTGATAAGTCTGCAGTGCTTGACATATGGAAGTACTACTTCAAAGAGCTGCTAAATGCAGAAGAAACCAGAGATGACATAGGGGAAGAGGGAGATACAGAAGACGAAGATGGTCTGAACAATGTAGATAGACAAGAAATACAAGTAGCAGAAACAACAATTGAAGAAGTTAAAGCAATCCTAAGGACCTTCAAGAATGGCAAAGCACATGGAGAAGATGGAATACCAGTGGAATTTTTAAAACATGGAAGCATAGAAGTGACAGAATATCTGTATAAACTGATAATCAGTATTTGGAAATGGGAAGCAATCTCTCAAGATTGGACTGAAGCAATAATTGTACCACTACACAAAAAAGGTGACAAACTGGATTGCACTAACTACAGAGGCATCTCCTTGTTGGATACATCTTACAAACTTTTGTCAAAAGTAATTCTTAATAGACTTAAACCTTACGCAGAGGAGATTATCGGGGATCACCAAGCCGGTTTTATGAAGGAAACATCAACCATAGACCAATAATATTCTCAATGAAAGAGCTGGCCTCGAAAGTATTAAGAATACAACAAAGACTTATATATTATTTTTATCGACTTTAAAAAAGCCTACGACAGTATTAAAAGGACGAAAATCTGGTCCCTTATGAAACAAGCCAAAATTCCAAAGAAATTAATTAATCTTACAAAAATGTGCATAAACAACTCCAAGGGAAAGGTAAAAGTAGAAAACGAGTATACAGAAACATTTGATATAAAAACAGGGGTTAAACAGGGAGATGGGCTGTCTCCGTTATTATTTAATATAGTAATAGAAGAAGCTCTAAGGAAAACAAAAACCTACCTGAAGGTGCAAAAATAAACGGGAATATAAATTTATTGGCCTTTGCGGACAATGTAGCAATAATTGCTGAGAAAAAGGAAGATTTAAAAAAAATTAACAGAACTTTCTGTCATATGCTAAAACAGTAGGATTATTAGTCAATGAAAGGAAAACACAATACATGAAAATAAGTAGAAGAGGAGACGTTAGCCCAGCACCCATCAGGGTCCTTAACTACAATTTTGAACAGACAAAAGAATTTAAATATCTTGGAGTAACAATAACAAACACCAACCAGGAAGAAATAAAAATTCAACACAGAATGGCTGCGGCAGATAGAAGCTACTGGAGTTTAACAAAGCTCTTAAAAAGCAAGATACTATCAAAAGGTAGAAAAGTAAGGCTATACAAAGCAATGATTCAACCAGTAGTATTTTATGGATCAGGAGTTTGGGTCTTAACAAAGAAGTCTAGGAAAAAACTAGTGACTTTCGAAAACAAAATCCTATGTAGAATATTCGGGCCAATAAAAGAAGGGGAAGAGTGGAGGATTAGAAAAAACAGGGAAATGAGAGAGCTATATAAGGAGCCGGATATTGTGGCTCTAGCCAGAAGTAGGAGATTGAGATGGCTGGGCCACATCATTCGAAGAAGTGAAGAGAAGGTAGTGAAGAAAATCTGGTCAGGAACACCAACGGGAACAAGGCCTCTGGGAAGACCAAGAATGCGCTGGAATGATCAAGTCAGGGGTGACCTGGTGAAGATAGGAGCGGACATGGAGATGGCTCACGATAGACAGGAGTGGAGGCGGCTGGTTGGCGAGGCTAAAACCCTTCTTGGGTTTGAGTGGCCACAGGAGTAAGAGTAAGTAAGAGATTAATTATGGTTGTTGTTTACAAAATATTCAGCAAAGTTTGATTTCTGGTTTTTGACAGCTTTGGAAAGGTGTTCTTTAAAGCGTTTCTCGAATGGCCATCCTGTTTGAATCCTGTATAGAATTAATCACAGTCATTACAATTTATTTTATACAATCCGAATTTCTTAGATATATCTGTGTTTACTTTTTTGTTTATAAGCTTCTCTAATTTGTTGCAAGTTTTAAAAGCTATTATTTTGCCATATTTTTTTATTTTGTTTTTTAGGATTAGTGGAAAATGGCTGCTAAATTCAGTGGCAATGATTTCATGCTTTTCCCTGATAGAAGTAGTATCAAGTAAGATATTTGGATGAGGTACCATACTGGGTATCAATATCATCCTAGGCACAGAACACATTGATCAGAAATTTCTTTGCCGTCAGGTCTACCCACAACTTCATTATAACAACTTAATTGTTAATGAATTCATATAATTTATAGCCCATAAACTGTAAATAATAAAAATATTTAGACTAACCTGTCAAGAGTTGAAATTTAGTGTAAGTTTTTTATTTTTGTGAAAAAATTAAATATTACCACTGTATGTGAATGGGTGGGTGGGCCGTTACAACTGTATGTGAATGAGTGGGTAGGCCATTACCACCAATCCTGTTCAAATTCCAACTGCAAAATGTGACTGTAATCTGCTGCACTAATTAAGGCTCCCTTAGTACCTCACATGTATTAGATTAGGTAGTATGAAGGCAGAGTAGATAGACAGTTCTGCGAAAGCCGATCCATCGATACGGATCGTGGCCACTTCTGGAGATGCAACTTGTCGATGTAGTCAGTTCTTCTACCTTGCAGATATTTTCTCAGTATCTATGACTACGCCGCCAGTGTGAATCCTGCCACGGCGAGAAGTTCTACGTAGTACCCAAGCGAACACTTTCAGCCCCCAAGAGGGAATCTTTATTCATTATTCATTCATAAAAAGCCAATCGTCAAGATATGTTCGAATGAGTGTAAATGAATGAGTGAGCTACGTTAATAAATTCTCTCTAAACTCTACTAAAATTCTGTAAAATGTGGAAAAGAATGTCAGGCTGAAAATCATAGACCATTATCTGTCTGTTCTGGCTAAAGATTTTGAGACAATTATTCAGAAACCAGTATTTAAGCATTTTAAGAACCATCTTTTGCCTGATCAGCACAGGTTTGTTCCGGGGTTAATCAACACAAATAAATTATGAAAAAATAAAACATTGACATCAAATTTGAAGTGTTGATAGTTTAGTCTGAATAATTTTAAATTGTTAAATCTAACATTCTTGAATAAAAAGAACTCATGTCATCATGTTTGAACCAGCAATACCTTCAGATAAAAAATGCAATGGGCAGTCATTTACCATGCGTTCCATAATCTGAAACTACACCACAATCACATGAGTGGTCTTACTTCATAGTGACTGAACAATAAGTCTGAGCGCACAATAAGTCTGAGCGCACGGCTAAGGTGAGGAGTGAAGAGGGGGGCTAATCAAACATTTGTCTTAAAGAAGTTTTAATATCTAATATTATTAATCAGCTGATGTTTATTATTGTAATACAGGGTGTCTTAAAAGTCCCACCCCCCCTATTAACTTTCTTATGAATACAGATAAAGTGATTTACTTCTGGGAATGTTTATATGACCAACTAAGGAGTTTTTTTTATGTATGCAAATTTTTTTACACCCCCTCTCAAAAGGGGGTAGTTTGGGGGTAAGTCAAAATTTTTAAATAGGAACCCCTATCAAATGACACACCATTTTAAAGGTAATATTAAAAGAAGAAGAATGGTGGAAACTAGAGGTCTCTAACATTAGTCTATCAAATTTGGTGGCAGTTTAAAGTTGGAATTATTTCATAAAACCCCCACAGCTTATGTTACATTTAAAATTGTTGTAAAGCAGACAAAACATTCACCCACCAGTTAATTTTGAGAACTGATGACACCTAATCGTAAAACAAGTTATTACAAGAATCAACAAACACCAAAAACCACAAATAACATAGCATTTATTTGGTTTTGGTTTGTCTGATCAAAGTCCAGTAGGGCAACCTGGGAATACCAGTGGCTCCTTCCTTATCTCTTATTAGGTTACTAGTTAGTACGTGTAACACTTTCAGTTCAGTTACTGTGATAAATTTCTTTTATTCGTATTTAATAAAAATGGCTCGGTCAAATGAAGATAAAGTAGAGATGATATTGTTCTATGGGGAAGCTAGGAGAAATGTTCATGAAGCAGTTCATTTATTTAATCCTGCCTATCTGGATAGACCAGTAGACAGGGCATACATTAGACATTTAGTAAACAAATTCTCAACAAACTTTAGTGTCAAAGATGCACCACAATCATGGCGCCCTGCCATTGCGACAGAAGAGATCCAAATTCAAGTTTTAGCAAATTATGCTGCAAACCCACATGAATCTCTGCGGTCCACTGCCCTTGATGTTAGAATTTCAAAAGATACTGTTCATAAAGTGTTAAAGTGTCACAAGTTCCACCCGTACAAAGTACAGTTAAATCAAGAATTAAATGAAGACGACCCTGACCGAAGACTTCAGTTATGTGAGCAAATGTTGCAGAAGATTGAAGAGAATAATAATTTAATATCACAGATATGTTTTAGTGATGAAGCATCATTCTCTCTGCATGGGACAGTCAATCGGCACAACTGCCGTTATTGGGCAAACAGTAACCCCCACTGGATGGTCGAAGCCCATACGCAACAGCCACAAAAATTAAATGTATGGGCTGGAATTTTGGGAAACTCTTGTTATTGGGCCATTCTTTATTGATGGTAATTTAACTGGCGTTAAATACTTGGACATGTTACGGAACGGCATTGTCCCAGCAATAAATGAGGTAGTACAAGGTACTTATGAGCCTGTATTTTAGCAAGATGGTGCTCCTCCACATTACAATATGTTTGTCCCGACATTCCTAGACCAAACGTTTCCCGATAGATGGATAGGTCGACGTGGCACTTTGGGAGAGTGGCCGGCACATTGACCTGACCTTTCACCTCTGGATTTTTTCTTTTGGGGTTTCCTCAAAAGTAAAGTTTACGACACAAAGCCCGCAAACCTCGATGAATTAAGGACAAGAATCGAAGAGGCCAGCCTCCTTATCACGCCTGAAATCTTACAAAATGTGAGACGTGGTTTTCAATCCAGGCTTTTTTACTGTCAAGAAGTTCATGGCAGCCATTTCGAGCATCTCATCTGAGTGAAATTGAGGTGAGAGTTCAGCATTTTGACCATTTTTCCCGTTCTAAAATTACTTGGGGGTTTTATGAAATAATTCCAACTTTAAACTGCCACCAAGTTTGATAGAATAATGTTAGAGACCTCTAGCTTCCACCATTCTTCTTCTTTTAATATTACCTTTAAAATTATGTGTCATCTGATAGGGGTTTCTATTTAAAAATTTTGACTTACCCCCAAACTACCCCCTTTTGAGAGGGGGTGTAAAAAATTTGCATACATAAAAAACTCCTTAGTTGGTCATATAAACATTCCCAGGAGTAAATCACTTTATCTGTATTCATAAGAAAGTTAATAGGGGGGGGGGGGTGGGACTTTTAAGACACCCTATATGTGTTTTCAATACGGTTAGTAGTAACACTGTCAAGCACACAGACTAATTGTTCAGTCAGTACCTCACTCCATCTTCTATAAGTTACATGTACTAATCCCAGTTTGATTTCGGTTCAGTGGAATCCATTCCTTTCAAGGAAGGTGTAAACTATTGACTTCCTCTGTTTGATAAAAATTAAATTTCATTCAACTTGTTAAGCACATGTTTGTCAGATAGATGGCGGGTTAACTTTTATAAGCTGACTATCCGTTTCGTTACATTAGAGGCCTTCGGGCGGAGTACTTCTCTTTGATTTGGAAATTTACCAGTAGAGAGTTTTCTTAAAAGTGACCACGCTTTTCTACTGCCATGGCCACTTTTATCTTCAACAGTTTTAACCCACTTTTCTCTTCTGCTACTGTTCAAAGCAGCAGATTAGCTGTGTTGGAGTTTTCTATGACATTAAACTCTATGTAAAGGTCATCTGATTCCTTACTCCATCCAGGTATATACTCCTTTCTGTATCCTCTTTATATGCAAGCTTTAGTAATGGACGAGACGAGATTTGTAAAACAATCATAATTTCTTATTGTAGGAGAGGAATGAACCAAATGCTATCGTCAAGCCTAGTGGTAAAGGCCTCCCAGTGTGCTTCATTGAAATTTGATCTAGGCCGTGGAAAAGATCGAATTATGGGAGTTTGGATCCCCAATGAAACCAGTACTGGTCTATGTTGACAGTGGGAAAATCATCAAGAACTTTTCTCCTAATTGGCTTTCGTCTTGATGATCGTTCACATGTTCAGAAGCTTAAGTCAGGAGAATACCCTCGATGCCAACGAGCTGAATAAAAAGTGGCTGAATGTTTAGCATAGCATCAAAGATCAGGAAAAGGTTATTCAATTCAGCTCAGTCAGCAAGATTTCTGCCATTCTCATCGTCGGTGTTTTAATAGGGTCATAAGAGCTATTAGTGGCACTCATGTCAACTCCACATTCTTGGCTTCTGGTGCTGTGCAATATCCAGAGATAAGACATCAGGAGGCACTACTCAAAGAATTCAATAAGATCTCTTTTGCCCCGCACCTCCCCATTATATAGGATCACCCACATCAGAACGGTTACTTAAAATCTCAAAATCCACCTCTACATACTACTTTCAATTTGAGCAGATTAAACTTCTTTCGGCTGGACAGTTTTCATGGACGAAATAAGTTCCTTATTAACGATCCGTCAATACCTGTAGGTGGGATGAACCTCCCTAATGGGGAGTGGACACTCTTGAATCGGTTCCGAACTGGCGTTGTCAGATGCAATTACTGGAAGTATAAATGGGGATCGACACTAGATCAATTATGTGATTGCGGGGAGTCTATCCCAACAATGGATCATATAGTTACAGCGTGCCCCCAGCGCTTTTTTACGGAGGGATTAGCCAGCATACACAGAATCAGTGAGGCAGGTCTTAAATAGCTCAATAGATTGGACTTAGCTTAGTTACAGGAGATCACTTTAAATTTTTAATCAATGAATATACTACCATCATGACTTTTAGATATTTATCCAAATATATATTGTAGCTTTAAAATTATCAAATGGTAGGTGACAACAAATTATACAATATATATATAGATATATATATATACTGTATATACAGGGTGTCCCGTAAGTAACCAGCCAAACTTCTGGAGGTCATTCCTTGGGTTAAAACAAACAAAAAATGTCATGTGTACAAATCGCCTATCTCACTCCATTATCCGCCTATCTGTCCATATGTGTGTTTTACTAAAAACTTAATATCTCAAAGGTTATTTAAGATAAAACCATGACAATTGGTATGAATGTTGATCTTTACAATATCCATGTACTGTTTAAATTTAATTTTTTTACAACAATCGTTTTCAAAATGGCGGCCATTTTAAATTTTTAAAGCCAAATATCTTAATAACCTTAAATTTTACTAAAAACTTGTAAGTTACAAAAAGGTTTAAGAATTTATTTCTATAAATAATGATATAAAAAGTTTTAAGATTGAACAACTATTAACTGAGAAATTAAAATTTTTATCAAAATTGAAAACTAAAGTTTTCAATTTTATTAATATCATGCATGTTTTATTTGATAAAAATTGTAATTTCTCAGTTAATAGTTGTTCAATCTTAAAACTTTTTATATAATTATTTATAGAAATAAATTCTTAAACTTTTTTGTAACTTACAAGTTTTTAGTAAAATTTAAGGTTATTAAGATATTTGGCTTTAAACATTTAAAATGGCCGCCATTTTGAAAAAGATTGTTGTAAAAAAATGAAATTTAAACAGTACATGGATATTGTAAAGATCAATATTCATACCAATTTTCATGGTTTTATCTTAAATAACCTTTGAGATATTAAGTTTTTAGTAAAAAACACATACAGACAGATAGCCGGATAATGGAGCCGGATTTGTACACATGAAATTTTTTGTTTGTTTTAACCCAAGGAATGACCTCCAGAAGTTTGGCTGGTTACTTACGGGACACCCTGTATATACTGTATATATATAAAAATTAAATGCTCGTTCCGTCCATTGAAGGATTCATACATAATGCAAAATTTGGTATTAGACAAGAAGTTTTCTGTTTGTAACGGTAAAGCTGAGCATGTTGGTTTATGTGGTCTGAATCAGCTTTTTGTCAGGGGTCAGGGATAGGTCTTGCAAAATAGGTAAGTCAGACTTAGACATGATCTTGTTTATTTATAACATCTATGTAATCAATTTTGGCATATTTTCTGACACCAGGAGATTCTTGCATAAATACTCTGGCATAATCCAAATCCTTCTTTTTTGTTTAATTTTCCATAGAATTCAAACTGGAATGCTTCAGTTAAAAAAAAAACTTGACATAATGTTGAGCCCTTATAAGCCTGTCCTTTTTAGTTAAATTCTCTTGTTAAAGCAATTTAGTTTTTAGAAATATTGAGTTTGGCAGCAATGAGAGCCTGCCAAAGGAGCGGGAAACTGGTGGCGCAGCCAGAACAACATTGCAAGTGATGAGTTTTCAGTCATGTTGGGTGTTATTCTTTCGCAATGAGAAAAGGATGAATAGTGTCAGGAAAGGAAAATTGAAAGAGTCCAACTAGAAAGACAAGTGTTGTAAGTGGACAGAAATATTAAAAATCTGTACATCAAAAAGAAAGTGACATATCCAGGAAAACTTCCACCAGAAGAGGTGAGTAGAACAACGTCACAACCGACTTTATTAAAGTACAGAATTGAAATATTTTTCAGTCTCTGCTATTTATAAGAAATTTACTGTAGGCCTTTATTTTTAAATTAATGTTTGTCAGTAAAAGTTTCATATTTCAAAAAAACTGTATTAGCTCCTTTGCAGTCATTGTTATATTTGAAGAACAACGTTGCAAGCGCCGTCACTTGCAACATTGTACCTGCAAATAATTTGCCTAAAACGTCAAAGTCTGAGTTATGATAGCATAAAAAGTGTTATATTTATAAATTTACAGTTTCAGAAAAAAATACCAATTTAGAATAGATATATTCAAAATAAAAGTTTTTTTTAGTTCTTAAAAAAATTTGTTTTTGTCACATACAACGCTGTACGGCGGAGCTATTCAATTGTAGAAGTTGAATACTGAATATTGTTTCACCACCTGTTATTCACTTTAGTTAAGAGACAATTCGTGGAATGGATAAATAATTATTTAAGACGAAAATGAAGAACAAAAACAAACCTTTATATAACATTGCTTTATTAAAAGTGGTATAAAAACATTTTAAGCTGAAATTAACCACACAGAAAGAGGGATAAATATAGAAAGTACCCAACTCTTAAATTATGTTGGTATTGGGTACTGGATTTTAAAATGTAAGAAACATCCTATATTTATGAAAAATGACAATTTCATCATAAAATATTATTACGGTCTTTACATGGAATGTTTTCAATAGCAAACATTTATAATTCATCTTAGTAGAAATACTATTTACATTCAATTCAATCATTTAATTATGTAACAGTTAGAGACTCATTATCTATCTAATGATAATGATTATTATCTTCATGTATGACTTCTCAACACTAATTAAACATTTACTTCTTTGCCAGGGCAGGGCCTGATTTTAATTCAATGTTTTTAGTAAAAACCCAATGAATATGAATATAACATATTCTTATTTAAGTGACGTTGTGAATTTTCTTAGGAATGACATTAAATACATTTCATTTAAATCTACATTAATATAAAGTAACTAAATAGTATTATATTTATCTTGAAACACAAATTCTTAAAGTTATATTTGTATAAACCCCTAATAGATATCATATTTTGAACAAGCAATTCTTACTATGAATTTAGAAGCACTTTAATTTCTGTGCTTATGTTTTGTCTGAGTATAAATCTTCCTCAGTAGATTGACAGTGTGTTTAATGTATGTATAAAACATGGTTATCCAGAAAATAAGTTCTGATTTTACCAGGGGCACAAAGGAGTGGGGGGTAGCAGGGTGAATTATGTGCAGCTTAGACGTTAGTCTCAGTACAAGACTGCCAGTGACATGGCAAGGTTATTTATTTAGTTGGTAGAGCCATTGGCCGAGCAATCTACTTTTAGCGTAGATTAAAGATAGCATAGGTTCGAGTCATGGTCTTGATTGAAAGTTTTTATCAGTATTATTCACCCTTTAAATTATTATATTATTATATGTTAAACGTTTATCAATATTATTAAACCATTTTTGCGGTCCTCAAACCAAAGAGATCAATAAAGAAAATGAGAGGTTCCTTTTTTTAAACCCTTTGGTCGGAGAGATGTTTTAAACATATAGTACTAAATTTATTTAATGTTTCACTTACGTTTGTAATTTCTACCGACAAGTATTACGATAATTGAGAAGTTATTATTTTCCAATTGTAATAAATATACTTAAAATCATGGGGTATATTTAACAATTTAACAATTCTAGTTTTGTTAAATTGAAAAATAAACCTCTATAGCTACTGGACGGATAAAGAGCAAATAAAAAAAGTTTGTGATTTCATATTTCGAATTTAATAAAAACTGAAATGTCATAAAAATATTAATGATTAATGAAAATATAAGAATTCTTAAATATTTATACTATGTTCTTTCATATATATATATGTGAAAGAACATATATTGAACACAGAGATGTAAAATGAATATCTTTAACAATTCTGGTTTTTAATTTGATGAAGTAATAGGGGAAAAAGAGTATAAACTGAACAGAATTGTTGTAATTGAAACAGTTTTCAATTATGCACTTGTTAATTAAATTTAGTTCTGTATAACAGCTAACTCAAACAGAGTTTTCTTCTAAGTAATAAAAGCACCAAACTGAAACTGCCAGCTTCAGTGAAGTGGATTCAGAGAATCTATCTAGTGAGCTTTGTTGGTACTTTCACGTTGTTAGGGTGACAAACACGTTTTCACTGTGCATCACTCAGACAAATGCTAACTGGGGTACAGATCAGTAGTTGGACCATGTGTATAGACCAACTGGGGAATAGACGGTTACTTCAGTTATTAATCAAGTTTTACGTATGGAGGACGTGCAATTAACTTAGTATAAAAAGATGTCAGTCTACCTGATTGATACTTCTTTTCATAGCTGGGTCAAGTATTCATAGTGTTCTTTTAGAATATTTTATGCAGCCCTAATAAAATGTGTTTGTTTAAGAACATCTCAAAATATATCTTGTCTTAGCGTACTACTTTTCTAGCTCTCCCAACAAACTGTTATAAGGCCTAGATTTTATGAGTTTATGTTGCTTTTGTATCTCTTAAATTATTCCCTCTCCCCGCATGCTCTTGCCCAACATTGTCGCAGAAACAGAAATATTTCGTGAATTCTTTATATTAAAAAATGTCTACCATGGTGCTGTAATCTTTATATATTGTGGGTTATCAAAACAATCTCATAAAAATGATACTAAGAGTATAATGTTCCTTTAAAAATTGAACTCCCTAGTTGAAATGAGAATACAACCATATTTTCAGTTGGAAGATGATTTACATTGGAAATCGAATTGGACATGTAAATAAGTATTTGTAAGTAGAGATCACATTAAAGAAACAAACCATAATATACTTATGTAACTGCACAACCACAGTAAAATTAAGCAGGAATGACTTAGAACTAACTACCATAACTAATATATCACAATAATGTCTTATGTACATATACAGGTCTTAGGAAGTTGAAATCGGCACATTTCATCAATAAAAAGTCAGTAGGCAAATGTTGTCACTCAAATTAAATATTAAAACAAAGATAAATGTTCCTATCCTCTAAAAATGAAAACAGACTAACTGCAAGTTTGACTGAGTTGTAATACAACAAATAACTACATCTGCCTTCTTCCTTCACCTCACAGTTAAAAATAGATATATACTTTGAAATTAAAGTGTCAAACAGCCATTCTCACCAGTCTTTAATGTAGGAACAGACTATTGGGTCAGGAATATTAATAATTCTGATGTGACCCGTTACTCAAGGAATACATGTTGCTTACTGCACCAATATAATAACTTTCATATAAAATAATAAATCTCTAAATATCTATAAAAGCAGGATCTTCTGCTAAATCTTTATTTTCAAGACATATTACTAATTTTTAATTTTGAACGTCAATTACATACTTTTGAATTCAAGTTCAAGCATGAAAATCATGTATATGATGATATGACATAGCTTTAAGGTCAGTGCCGCACTTAAATTTATTGTAAATAAAAATATTTTTGTAAAAAGGTGAAAAGGGTGTGTGCATTTTCAAAATCTGGAAACAGTATATTTTAAAATACAATAAACTAGCATCTATAAGACATTTTTCAAACAATACACAAATATTTAAACATTTTGTCTAACCTAATTGTAAGTCAATATTATCTTTTCCTTTTATCTAACATTTTGTTTTTGCATTACACAGTATTTTCATGCAAATCAGCTGTAATGTACAAATACAAATGCCTTAGTGGAATTGATATGGTTCAACAGATCTTAATAAAAATGTTTGAATTAGTGCCAACATTTTGCGTTACTATTTAAATTATCATTAACAAAATGATTTTTAAATACTGTTCCTCTTTTTCTAATAGACAAATAAACGACTAGTAGTAGAGCAAACAAATTTCAGTTGAATCTATAAACATGCAATATTTTTTTAAACAAAATAATTGAGGCCATTTAAATAAATTTATGATAGTGATTTCAATGTATAAAGTGCAATAACTATAAAACTCCTTTGATTAAATTGGTGTTTCAATAATGGCAACATTTGCCCTCTGTACAATACGTTTAATCTATATAATATGTACTAATTAATCAAATATATTAAAACTAAACACCAAGATGTACACTACATAACAATGTCTAACATTATTAAAAAACATTCGTATTTAACGATAACAGTGTATAAAAAGCCTTTCATATCAACAGGAAACCAATACATGTGCGTAACAATGCCAAACTCTAAAATCAGGTTCTTAACTATTAAATTACAAAATATATCTTACAATTGACCAATTTTCTTAATTTAAGTACAGTATCAATAAAATTTATCAATTCATTATCAGATAAAAAACTAATTCTACTAAATATATTGAAAAAGGTTAGTCTAAAAATAAATGCCTTGTAAATAAAACACAATAAACCTTCTGCTAAAAATATAACAAATAGTATTAATGTAAGAATATTGATCCATCTTCAAAAGAAATTAGACTTATTTCTCTATTAACAAAAATAAGATAAACTAATAAACTGTATTTACTTAAAACTGTATTTACTTAAAAACTGAATTCAAAAGCAACAGCGAATACTATGTTGTATTTATAAGGCACAATAATTAAAAATTTCCTACTGAGCTAAATTCTAAGCAAATAATTTAATTCAAAATTGAAAATGTGACAACATATGTAATGATTTAGCAACTTAGTACCATAATATAACTTAAGTAGGCCTCAACCATTGTGTACGAACAGGTATCAAGTTGAAACACATCGGGTACATCAAGTCCAGCAAACTGGATTCACTGAAAAGGCTCTGAAGCCTAATGAAGATGCTGTCCAGAAGTACTACGAAACTTTGTGTTTCTTACGTTGTTCTCTCCGCCTCTCTATTTCTGTGCCCAAGTGAGGTTTTAGCTCTCGGAACGCTATCTGCAGAGACAAAACATAAAAGAGAATTAAAATTTATTGAAAATAGATGGGCACTTTCTATCATTAGACCAGGTTTCTCTGATTATTTTACTTCTCATACACTGACCAACTTTTCGTTCATTTGGTTATACATTAATCAGACTTGAAATTTGAAAAAAAAAGTTGCATTCCCAGTGAAGTGAATACCTCTTTTTGTTGAATCAAGGCAACAAAAAATGCATTTTAAACTGGTCTATTGGGGTCCCACATATAATTTGTTGCTTTCCACATATAATAGGGTTGCTTAACCCTAGATTCGGGATCTAAAAGTATGATTCATGAGAAGAAAAATGATTTGCTGTTTTATCATTTTTGGCTTCATTTACTTTTTTTTTTTTAATTTACAAAAAAGGCTTACAGCAAGCAGCAAAACAGCATCCCGGTACACGCTCCAAACCATGATTCCGGATCTAGGGTTAAGGTAGTTTGACTTCCTACCATGCTGTGTCATTTGAAAAGGAAAATAAAAATCATTCCTTTTTAATGGGTTAGCAATTTTAAATTTTTCAAATATCCTGTTTTATTTGTGTCATAATCTTATTAAGCTCCTCTTGGCGATCACTCAGGAGAGTAACAATGATCGCAGCTGAACAGAAATATGGTGGACTAGGTGAAAATGTTGCAGAGATTGTTCTAATGTTTATGTATTACTGCCCCTAACCTTTTGAGTTGTCTCTTTTATATATCTATCTCAATTATCATTATATAAAGAATATGTAAACAATCCTATATATTAATTAAAACAATCGGGTCATTTAGATCACTCACTTTCTAAACTTATTACTTGACCAGTTTTAATTAAATGTTTTTTATTCCAAAGATAATTTTGATTTCTAAATCATAACAGAGCTAGATTTTTGAAATTCCTGTAGATTTTTGTCCTAGTTGTCAAAGTTGCAATGTTATTCTTATGGAGATTAATTTTAATTGACCGCTGGTGGCATAAACAAATGTTAAATGATCCTAATATTTGTTTTGGTTAAACATAGAGAGCAGCACATTCTATCAGCCTTTAACACTTTTTAAAGGCGGTTCGGCCGGCTTTAGGGACAACAGAATTCCGCTCAAAGCGCTGACTGTATTTACCG
>JAQJVL010002928.1:0-75652 GCA_035578905.1 Stictocephala bisonia | reverse complement strand
ATAATTTCAGTAGCTATTTAAACTTTACATTTTTTATGGGTAAGGAATTTTTGTATATCCTAGTTTAATTTTACAGTGTCAGTTTAAATTTGATCTTTGTCATATTTTTAATAAAGTTTATATTTCTCCACAAAAAATCGTTTCATTGTTTCTGTAACGAAAAAACTACAGATTTGATTTTTTTGATGGAGGGAGAAGAACCAGAACCGAGAATCGAAATCATGGAACCGGTATCGGAACCGGAACCGACAAAATCTGGAACCGACCCATCTCTACTTTTAATAGAACGTTTTTCCCATTTAAACCTACGTATAATTGACTAATTTGAAATTACTAGTTAAAACGTTATTTACTGTGATAAAAATATAATTTTTGCATCCTTAGAATCCTTATTATTGTTAGTACGGGGAGACTTCGATTTTTAAAAAATAATAATTTGTTAGTCGTTATTTTTGGCAATTCTAAAAAATGATGCATGTAGACGTTACTCATCGGGCAGTAGAAGTTCAGAGATGTCCTCACAGAGCGCCGCACCTACGTTAGTAGTCTGCACTCTGCAGTCCTGTCTATTCCACACAAAGAGTCAGACTGTCATTGATATATTTTAAAACATAATGCTTGATTTCTATCTTATGTGAATACATTTTTACGTGAACATAATAATTAATTGTGTTTAAATCTAGTACTATAACACAAAGATTTAGTTCTCTATAGTAAAAAATTTTTTTTTAATTTTTTTTTATTTATTTTATTTTATTCATTTTTTAAATTAAGTAATATAAATGTAATAATTATACATTTGAAACATATAGTTTTTTAATGTTGAAAGTAGCAAGATCATTATTATTATATATTATTACAATATTAGTTTTAAAAAAAACATTAAAGTAAAAATAAAACAGTGCTAGAAGTTATTTACTTAATTTTCTACCTATAATGAACGAAGCTGGCGGATTACTATAAAAAATTCTTTGTGTTAATATATGTTACAATTGTATCTGACAAACTTATTCTCAAATTAGTAACATTTGAAATTAATAATTAGGCTAAAATGTATGTGGTGCTAGGGAAGTTAAAATTAATAATACTGATACATGTAAAGGAGTATGAGAATTTTTACCTGGAGGTGTATATGTACCGTTGTATAACATAAACTGTGTGAACCCTGTCATCGTAGCAACATATGGCGACAGACTTTCACAGATTTACAACCCATTCCGGATGTACAAAACAAATCCAAGAGGGTAGCGCAACGGCATACTAAAGATTCCAGTCACAAGTGTTACTAGTCTTGACCAACTCATCGTGAGCGAGGTTCGATTATGTATTGAACAAGTTTAGACTACGAAACTTGTAGTTACTGTCCCTGCAACCAATAAAGATTTGTTATGAGTCTCTTACTGACCTTTTTCTTATAAAACATGTTTATAATCAAGATATCGCGATTTTAATTATATCAATCGCCAAAGAAGATGGTTTACTCTAGATTTTTGATTTTTTGATGAGTTACTGAGTGATATAGTGAACACAGAAAATAAAAGTCAAACCATGTACAGTGTGCTCAAACACCACGCTCTGAAAAACAGGAAAACGCGTTACAAAATACGGAAATCGTCAGATTGATGAATTATAGCAGACGAGCCATAAGACGTAAATAAGACATTACTTGATAACACATGAAGACCTTACTAGGCAAATACATGAAGACCTTACTAGGCAAACCCATGAAGACCTTACTAGGCAAATCCATTAAGACCTTACTAGGCAAACCCATTAAGACCTTACTAGGCAAACACATGAAGACCTTACTAGGCAAACACATGAATACCTTACTAGGCAAACACATGAAGACCTTACTAGGCAAACACATGAATACCTTACTAGGCAAACCCATGAAGACCTTACTAGGCAATAACATGAAGATCCTACTAGGCAAACATATGAAGACCTTACCAGGCAAACACATGAATGCCTTACTAGGCTCCTTGTATCTTGGTACATTATAATAGGCTAGCATATACATTTATTTATTTTAAAATTGTATTAGGTTAAGATTTTATCCACATTCAAAATCCATAATCTAAATTTATTGTATAGTATTATTATTTACTTAGTTTTTAGGACAATTGTCAATGCATTTGTATTTTATGTTGTAGATATAAGCTGTTTATTTTTTGTGTATTTAGTTAGGTGTTCAATATTTATTTATATTCTCCTTGTATGTACAGTTTACATTTGCTAGAGCCCGAGTATGTTGATTATATAATGCTTTTATTTTTATTGTATTTAGTTAGGTGTTCCATGTCTGAAAACAGGAAATCGTAACTGTACAAGTTAGAAAAATAAGTTATGTCAGTTTTATCTGTACTGTTGTCTACTATAACGGTATAACTATTTTACTGAGTTATTTATATTATTATTTTAAACTTAGTTTTGTAATACGTTGTATTTAGTAATACAACGTATTACAAAACTAATACGCAATGTAATACGTAGTAATAGGGTTTGCCTAGTAAGGTCTTAATGGATTTGCCTAGTAAGGTCTTCATGGGTTTGCCTAGTAAGGTCTTCATGTATGTGCCTAGTAAGGTCTTCATGTGTTATCAAGTAATGTCTTATTTACGTCTTATGGCTCGTCTGCTATAATTCATCAATCTGACGATTTCCGTATTTTGTAACGCGTTTTCCTGTTTTTCATGAAATAAGTTGTATTAAGTTTCTTAGAACTGTTAATACATAAGAATTAGTTTAGTCATTAGTATTGTAATAGTAAATGTTTGTGTAATGCTATACCTTTTGGTGTATTTGTAGTGTGATAGTAGCTAAGGAATGTGTGATATTGTTTAATGTAATAAAGAAGTCATTTAAAACTCGTTCCGTTCATTTATAAAGTACATGTTTAGTAGTACAGTCAGGTTTCATAACCAAAGTATGGTGTTATTTTGAGTCATTTCCCTATAGTTTTGTAAGAAGGTCAAACGCTGTCAAATTATTTCAATATGAAAATAATTAATTATTAACGATGAAACATTCAAGTAGCAACTCATAGTCATTGCGCAAGTCATTAAGAGCATTCAGGGTTGGGAAGGTCTACAACACCGACAGAACTACAACTAACCGTAGGCTTACCACTCAACAGCTAGGACTCAGGCTTGTGACTCTTGAGTGACCTTGACTCAAAAGATAAACAAACTACGTTTCAACCCAACAGGACGGCAACCTTTTCATCTTCCAAGCAGAGTTAGTTCGATATTCCAACGGTAGTAGGAGTTCATTCGTTGGATATAGACAACAAATTAATTACAAATAAGTACATACGATAATATAACTACACATTACTGTATTGTAGAATGATACCAACGAAATATGACACATTGGGTTTTTAATTATTGCATAAAAAGCATAGCCTAAACACATGCGCGATGTAGGCTACACTTGCCGCTTGTCTGTACTTGTGAAACGATGAAATAACGTGAGAGCTGTGTTGTTTTCTATCGAGTATTCATTTGGAAGTTGGCAATGTAACGCATCTATCGTTTATACTCGTTAAAAAAAGAAAAATATACTAGCTGAATATAATGTGGTACTTATAAATTAAAAACAGAATAAAATACCGTTATATGAGTTTTTGAAAATAGTCAGGTGCACAAATAAAATAATAAAAAGTTTCATGAAACACGGTAATCTTGTTTTCTCATGAAAAGTAAACAAAATAAGCGTTTACTGATAAGACATGGGAATGGATATAATCATCACTTCGAAGTCAGGGTGCAAATCAGTATTATTTAATTTTTGTACATCATTTACAAAAATACTTATATCATTTTATAGATTTAATAACGTAATAGCAACTATAAAGCATATTGATTAAATTATTAAAAAATATTATATGCTGATGCAAAATTTACTCTTTTATTTTTTAAATTATAGAAATATAAACTTTTGTACATCATTAAGAGTTATTATTTTAAAATGTTAACTTAATTTTTTATGGGAATTTGAATATGTGTGAAGATTTAGTTTCAGGTAGTACTAAATGAATGTATGCTATTGCTATACGCGGGTTAATAATTAATTACAATATCCTTTTTACTTAAGCTTTGTAGAAGTTAGATTGATTACAGTTTGATGTTTGTATTTTTGTAAAGACAATATTGTTAATATTATTTGTGTTATAATATTAAATTATTAAAATACTAAAAACGTGTGTAATATTTTAAAAACCTGAGTCCACTAAAAATATAAAAGGTAAAGCTTGTTAAGATTTAATTGCACTAATTTGTGTCATTCATACAATGACTAATAAGCAATAAGGAATCTATTATAATTTTTCAGTTGTAATTGAAAAATGGTTTGATGATATTGAGCTACATAATCAATATTTTTGTCACACCATTTTTGTCATCATACTATTATATTTAAATTATCAGATACTCTAATTAATTTCCTTTATTTCACATGTGTACCTACTTGAAATTTGTCATTAAATTTTTTCGTTTTATTTCCTGTTAATTTTACATTTAGTCATTCACTTTTATAAATTGGTTTCATTCGTTTGTGTCAGTTACTTGTAAATATTTTAAATATCACAAATTCTAATTTTGTGATATTTAATTCTAGCAAACAAGTTTTCATACTAGTTTCATTAAGTGCTGTGTTTATTAAATTCAACATAACAGTAATAATGGTATTAGATAAGTAGTATAAACTCTGTTTTATTAGTTTCAATAACAAGAAACTAGATGCAACTCTACCTAATTTATTTGTGCAACTGGAAGGAATGAGGACAAGCTGACCGCGGAAGGCCCCAGACAACCCTGTCGGCTGGCGGTGTCAGGCACTCGTACCTTCCCTTCTGTTGTTCTATAAAAAATTAGAAAGAAAGTGAAGAGATGGTGCAAGGGGCGAACGGCCGAGCAATAAATGCCTTGACGGCTGAGCCAAGAAGCGCCCCTAGTGCCTAAAACGCCAACTACCAACACAGACGTGTATGGGTGGGCTGGTGGGTTAATACCATTGTACGTGTATGGGTGGGCGGGTGGGTTATTACCATTGTACGTGTATGGGTGGGCGGGTGGGTTAGTACCATTGTACGTGTATGGGTGGGCGGGTGGGTTATTACCATTGTAAGTGCGTACAGTGGTATTAACCCACCCGCCCACTCCTACACATACAGTGGTATTAACCCACCGGCCCAAACCTACACGTACAATGGTATTAACCCACCAGCCCACCCATACACGTACAGTGGTATTAACAGTGGTACAGTGGTACTGCACTAAACACCGCTCCCTGTGGCCGTTCGCCAAACTAAAATGTGATTTTCAATCTGACTCCGGAGCCCTCTTAACAGATAGTCCATCTATTTCAGTTAGTCGACAATTATTTTGAGAATAGTATTCAATACAAAATTAATAGGAATTGTTGCGTATTTAAGTGGATTAGCGAAATAAATTAGGTTCTTCTATTGTATTTTAGAATATTTCTGATAACAGTCAAATATTGCAGATAACACCAGTCCATTCGTTACCGTGACTTTAATTCTCACTTCCTGTCTGATATGGTAACTGGCCTCTACAGTCCATCCTTTTTAACAAAACATTTCCTAATCAAAACACAGTATTATCTTGTTTCCTTTTATAAATTCAAACTTGCTGCATTTTCAACAATAATTCACATTCGTCAATTTCAATTCAGTTATTCTGTTGGCACTGTGTTTTAAAACACATTACTCAAGATTATTTGCATTTACAGTCCATTCTTTTTAACAAAACATTTCCTAATCAAAACACAGTATTATCTTGTTTCCTTTTATAAATTCAAACTTGCTGCATTTTCAACAATAATTCACATTCGTCAATTTCAATTCAGTTAGTCTGTTGGCACTGTGTTTTAAAACACATTACTCAAGATTATTTGCATTTAAAAAAGTATAATTAAATGTTTATTATTAAAACAACTCTATTAACAAATCTTTTCAACCTTATTATTGGAAAATATTTTAAATTGAAATTAATATAAAAACTCATTGTATTCAATAATTAAATCTTATTGCATTTGTTGATATTATTTATTAATTTTAATATATTGGCTAAACAACAATGGATTGTTATTTTTAAATCAAAATGATGCTTCTCCTACAAACATTCTGTGATATAGTACACTTTATTTATGTATGCTTATGTAACTTTACACTAATATTTATTTCAGTTAACTCATAGTAAGTTAAAAAGTAATCAGTTATATGGCTGTCATCATTTTCCAACAATGACAGTGAATAAATAATCAAGTCGTTGAATAACTTTTTGTCTGTGAAATATATTATTTTAACTGTAACAAATTAAATTTTGATAATGTTGTATAGTTACTCTCCCACAACAACAGCAAAGTACAACTATAGGCATTTAAATGTAATGAATTTAATACTGAGCCATTAACTTTATTTTAGGGGTGTGCCAGTACTCGAAACTTCGAGTATTTGATCGAGTATTTTATTACTCGAACTCGGCTCGAAGCTTCCGAAACTACTCCAAGTTCGATCGAGTAGTTGTATTTCACGAAATATCAGATTTACACCTTTATTTAGCTTTAAGAGTAAACAGTTTTATAAGTTATGAATAAAAAATGTGCGATTCCTTGTGTTTTATTTTACCCTTAATCATACGTTAACAGTTTGGTACGTGTAATTATGAACTAAACAATACACCTAAGAATAGGTAGTACACAGCGACAGTCAAATGAACTAGTCCACGTAGTGAACAAGTTCGTTCATTATGATTTGAACTAGTTCAATTCAAAGTGAACAACAGAGCTGGGAAGGAAGCGATCACACGTTGGTTGTCCGAGACTACTAATCACTTGTAACCTAACCTAAAATAGCATGACTAAAACAGAAGTGCAGGTTAGTGTCTTAATGACCCAAGAAAGGGGACGAGAGATCCTGTTCAAGATGCTCAAAAATACATGTTACCGATACAAATCTAATGGTCTGTACGCCGTGGAAATTACACATATTTTCGTTCATATCAATAATACCACTCAATCAAAAGGATCCCGAGAACGGGTCACTTTAAATCCCAAGAATCGAAATTCCCATCTTTTCCAGGTGAAAGTTAATCTCGGTTTTAGTATACGTATGTGCAAAGAACCGTTCATCTCCTTTTCAGAACTGAAATTATCGCATATTTCTTGCGAGTCGATTGAGGTCTATTTTGTTTTTTAATGTGAGAAGGGGATCGTCCAATGATTTTACGAAAGGAAATACCGTATCACATCATATAAAATATGGTAATGGCGTTCTAGCAGCGTATGACACTACATTATTGATTTATTTTCCGTCAAATAAAAAAAATATAGATATCCGTGGCGAACTAATAACAAGCATAAAATTCTAAATTCCAAATCTACTTCAATTAACTTAAGAAACACCAAGAGATTAAAGGTCCAAACCATTAGATCTGTATTTGGGGAAAGATTACCAGGATATATAGTTCCAACATTATTCAATAAGCTTCCAAACGATATTTACTCTGAAAATAACTTCAATAAATTTAGGAAGAGAGTATATATGTGGCTTCAAAATGGCACATAAAGCTAAGCTTTTGATGATTGGTGTGTTCTATGTGGGCTTACCTTGTTAACCTCTTTGTATATTGTTGATATTTATTTATAGTGTAGGCCTACTAAAGCCTGTTTATTTTGTTAAGGCATAGGCCTATTTATTAAATATTTAAGGCCTACTCAAAAAAAAAAAAAAAAAAAAAAAAAGGAATAGGCCCTATAGTCTACTGTTGAATGGGGAATGCGTTGTAAGTGTTAGTAAGTTTATTATTTTAATTTCTTCCCCTTTTCATAATCTAAAATTAGTAATTTTATTTTAATCTCTTAAGTTTATAGTCTATTTCCAATTGTAATATTTATTGTTATCTTGTTATTAGCTTGTTTATGCCCACTCACAGCCACTTTCCAGGTCTGTACTAAGACCCAATATATCTTTGTGTATTTACATTGTATAAACACTGTTGATTTTTGTTTTTAACTTATAGTTTTATTGTTATTGCCTCTGTAGTTGCATAAATGGCCCTTCACAGTAGGCCTATTATGCTTTAAATATGATGACATCCTGTACTTTCTAAGGCTTTACAGTTGTTACCTACTTAGTCTACACCATATTTTTAATAAATCTTTTATGTGTAGCCTACAAACCTTATGAAAGATCTCGTTGGAATGTTTTCTTGAAGCTAAAGTTAGCTGGTGTCCCATGCTTACCTTGAATATCCATGCTAGAGTAGATCTCCCCTAGTGTTAAATATCTGTTAGAAGGCAATGACTAAAATATGTTAGCGTTTTTTATGACATGTAAAACTGCACTGAGGTTGATTAAAAAGTAGTTATCTGGTTAATGGTGTTAAGATATAAGTTAGTAACACAAGCCATGAAAGCCCACCAAGGATGAACCATTATTAACACCAACCCATCACATCACATTCGTTAATTTGACACTGGTTAACACACAAACACTGAACACATATGGGCAAAGGCAATTGAAAATAATGCAAATGAATAATATCTCTTGTGATTTCTTTTTAGGATTCTTGATTTTTAATCTTTGAGTCTGTTATTGGTTATGTAGTAAACAACGTGACGCTGCTGCTGGCTGCTCCCGCTCCCGTGGTGACAGGCTTGCTTAACAGCTGTGGTCGCTGAGGAGGGGGGGCATCAGCTGTCGTTGCCATAGAGTAAGATTTGATACTCTTTACACATCCAAATGTACAATAGTTCTTAAGATTTATTAATGCCACTTCTATTGTTAACTAGTTAAGTTTTAATACCCACCATCTGCCACTACTATACACACTGATATGTATTGTTTTCATTACTGTATATTCTTTAATATTATACTGTTTTTTTTTATTTCTAAATGTAATGTATAAAATATGTAATTTCTGGATCCTGCTGATAAGTGAGTTCTCACTTAGCAGGGCCACTGCATGTAATATTTCTTGAATAAAAATATTCTATTCTATTCTATTCTAACGTCTATTAATTATTATTATGTAAACACCTTAGATCGCCAAAACTGTGTGTAATATTTGCGCATACGATATTTTTTTCTGTCAGTTTATTGAACGGTTTCCTGATTAGGTTAGAGAGTAACAAAGTCGGAGTGTAAAAGGTGGTAAAGTACGATAATTTTGATACGTTAACTCATTGAACGGTTCCCTGTTTACATTGACATCGATGTAAACTGTAAAACAATCACAAATCAATCCAAGTGATGGAGAAGCATGTTGGAAGACCTTTTCTAAACAAAATACGGTGAATATAGTTTCGGAAAATAATTTTTATTGAACCGAAGCCTTATCAAACATCTCGTTTTTTTTATTCATAAGTTTATATTTCAGACTGCATCTCGTTGCCAATATCGGCTAGACCTATTATATAAGCCGACTATGTCCATGGTTTTCATTCGATCACGCCACGTTTTCATGGATTTTTTGTTATGAAATAGTTATTTATCTGTTTATTTATTTATTTTATTTATTCATAAGACGCCGATCGTCAAGATATGGGCGAATATGGATTTCGAATGAGTGTGATGAGTGTAGATGAGCGAATGTAGTCATTGTTACAAACTAAGGCCGACTATTCCTTAGAAAGTGTCATTAATTAATAGCCCAATGACAAATGAACAGCCGGTGGTTATCAGCTGATCCTTCTCAAAATGTATTGACTCTGATTGGGATCAAAATGAGAACAATGTTGTTCAGTGTAGCCTCATGTATCAAAATAGTTTCAAGTTGCACACATTTCATTACCGATCATAATTTAAAAACTAATTATCCTAAGCGACTTTAAAATTTATTTTTAGTAAATTTGCTTAGTTATTATTATCAATCGATTGAACTACAGTCTTTGTCATTCAGATTTTCAAATTTGATTATATAATTCACAGCTTATTTCCAATTAGTTGTAACCTTGTTATTACTGAATTAAATACCCACAGAATAAAGATCCAATCTTCTTGGCGTACACAATCAATTTTTTGTTGAGAGGCAATTCTGAAAGCAAATGACGCCTGAATTTTAACATCCGTTTGGTTGGATGCAGCTTTTGCCAACAAGCTTCGCTACGTTTTCGCGGTACACTTTGAACTGAACCACCAGATAAACATATCGGCTGGCTGTGAAACAGTATAATTGGCTTGCATAGAAAATCTGATCTGTGATATGAGTAAACAGATTAAATCTTTATAATCCACGTTGTTTCAATTAATAATATAATTTCTTAGTTTCTTTCATCATATTAGCTATGAAAAAAGGAAAAAAGTTAAACAAAACAATACCACATAAAAATATCAGAAGGCAGGAATTAAAAAGTTTTATTTATCAAATGTTACAGTTGTAAACAACAAATCAAAATTATTGTGTTCAGTTTAGGTGTATATATTTACGAATCTGGCAAAACTTAACATAGGCTTAGGATGGTGTCTGCCTTTTACAGTTGTCTTGGGTGAAAAGGAAATCCTTCTGTAAATACTCACTCGAAAATACTCGATACTCGAAAAAAATGCCAACTACTCGAATTGACTCGAACTTAAAAATCACTACTCGCACACCCCTACTTTATTTATTACTAGCTTTTCTTATATTTGTCCTTAATTACATAAACATGCTTAGTGCTAAACAAATGATTTACACCCTAAAATTATTTTTCAAAATAACTATGATTTAATGTGCTCTAGGAAAATAAATTACACTGCCTACTGGATTTTTTAAATACTTCCATTTTACATTCCTTGTATTATTTTTAATTTACTTTCTTACTTTGATATAGAGTTAATTTTTATTGCAATCATACAGTATAACATTAACTAGCTAACATTTATATGATCAAAAAATGTTTGTTTTATTTTAAATTATTTTTCTTTGTACAGAACAACCTTGCTTATCCAGTCAAATGTGGCGAAGGTCAAGCCGGATAAAACATAAGTGTATGGGTGGGTGGGATGGTAAATACAACTACACATGTATGGGTCACCACAGCACGTGTATGGGTGGGTGGGTCACCACTGCACGTATCTGGGGTGTACGTACAGCTTTAAAGAATTGCTGTGGACGCGAACAACATCACACCCCACGTCAGAACGGATCTCCCACATCAGAACGGTCGCTTAAAATCTCAAAACCCACCTCTACATACTGCTTTCCAGTTGAGCATATCAAACTTCTCGCTCAATACCAGCTGGACCGTAGCGTGGAATTGTTTTTATGGACATAACAAGTTTCTTATTAATGATCCATCAATACCTGTAGGTGGGATGAACCTCCCTTGTAGGGAGTGGACACTGTTAAATCGGTTCTGAACTGGCGTTGGCAAATGCAATTACTGAACGTATAAATGGGAATTGACAGTAGATCAGTCATGTGATCACATAGTTACAGAGTGCCCCCTGAGATCTTTTATGAAGGGATTGGTCAGCATACACAGAATCAGTGAGGCAGGTGTTAGATGGCTCGATGGATTGAACTTAGCTTTGTGACAGGAGATCACTTTACATTTTATAATCAATGAATAAATATAATCATGACTTTTGGATTTTTATCCAAATATACATCGCAGCTTTATAATTAACAAATGGTAGATGACATCAAACCATACAATTATTTGTTGATTATGGTAGATACTTACCTTTGCATTTCTGAAATGTGAAAGAGAGGATGGCAAAAATTTGTGAAGAAGTTCTCTCTCATTCGAATGTATGATATGACTAGAGTGCGCCTTTCATGCCACAAAGCATGTAATAGCTGAACACTGGCAAGGAATGCTCGATCACTAGGAGTTTCTTTACGCTGAAACATATTTATACAAGGTGACGCTCTTTCTTTAATGAAAGGTATTATATAACTAGAATGCCCTTATATGCTACAAAGAATCAAAAGTAAGCGAGTTGTAACAAAAATAAAGTTGATGTCTATTTTTCTCATTGACAAAGTTTTAAAATAACCCACTTAATACCATCCTAATTGAAAGTATTTGTAACCACTTTACAATTCAGTTTATATGTATATTTACTGAATTGACAATAGTTTTACCTGTTTAAAGTGCTTTTTATTTTATTTTTTTATAATTAGGCTTAAATCTATCTACATCCTATTTACAAGATAGAAAGCAACATACTAGGTAGCTCTAAAAAAAAAAAAAAATAAGTTGGCTTCAGATTAGATGGGTGTTAAGACAGTGTTTCACAGGGATCAATATTAGGACCCCTAATTTTTTTTAATATACATCAATGACCCCCTGGTCATTGTTCAGAATGGAGTGCAAATTAATGCATAAAGACGACATCACAGTTATTGTGAAATGCAAGTATATTCATTATGCGAAAGAAGCTTTAATAAATGTGCTAACTCAATTCGAGAACTGGTTTAAGGTAAACGGCCTGAAACTCAATATTAACCATATTGATTCCATATGTATACTGAATACGCAATTTCAATACATTAAAACTTTGATCCCGTACAATTGCATGATCTACATTCTTCAGAAGTTTAGCCACTCCGTAAAAATATAGGATTCACAACCAGTCTCTGAAATAGAGATTCAAAATAATATTAATGCTTTTAGTAGAAATATTTGTCTGGCTATGACAATATCCCAATGACAATTATTAAATTTGCTTCTACATTCTTAAAAAAGCCGCTAGCACACTTGATTAATTCTTCCTTCAACAAAGGTATATTTCCTTAAAAGTTAAAAATTGCAAAAATTAAGCCCCTATATTTAAGAGCGGAGGTAGTAGTGATGCAGCTAACTATCGACCTATCTCCAATTTTCAAAAATTTATGAAGGATGGTCAGCAACTCATTAAATATTTAGAAACCAACAACCTTTTAGATAGTAACCAACACAGCTTTCGATCTGGTAAATCAGTCATAACTGCAAGTATAGAGTTTATAGAAGAATTAATAGATTCAGTTGATGAAGGAGAAAATGTTGTTGGGGTATTTTTGGACCTCAGCAAAGCTTTTGGCAGTGTATCACATTCAAAATTGCTTGAAATTCTAAAATCTTTTTGTGTTAAAGGAAGGGCGTTTTCTTGGTTGTTAGCTCTTACCTTGTTAATAGAATGCAATTTGTTAATCTTAACTATTTGAATAGATCTAAACAGAAAATCAACGCCCCCATCTTCTCTAAAAAAAATTTAATTATGGTGTCCCACAAGGACAAATTTTAGGGCCATTGTTATTTATCTGTTATTTGAAGGGTTTGCCAGATCCGGTTGAGCCAAGACAAATCTGCTTGTATGCTGATGACATAAATCTAAAATTTTCCAGCAAATCTTGGGAAGCATTGGATGTGTCAGCATTCGAGCAACTTTTTTTAGTTGATCAGAATCTGAGTACCTTAAATCTTTTGATAAATTCAACTAAGACCAAATTTTTATCTTTTAACACAGCTCAAAGGAAATTTCTATATCAACCAAATATCTTTATTGGGGAGGAACAATTACAAGAGAAAACTGAAACCAAATTTCTAGGATTAAAATTAGACCAAAATTTAAATTGGACATTACATAGTCAATAGTGTGACGGCCCGTTAATTTATTGAATAAATAAATGAAAATACCACCTTTGTGGGCCGTCTAAATAAAATAAAATAAATTACACCCTCTATTTGTTTTTGTGTTTTAATGTAACTTCAAATTTAATAATAATAATTAAATTACGCCTCCCTTTAGTTTTTGTTACACCATTTTAAATTAATATGAGTGAATATTGGGTTCAGTGGGAAAGGCAAAAGTATTGATTTATTTGTACCAGGCCAGTATGGAATGCGGTGGCGTGATGTCACGTGATTTCTAAATGCAGCCCACGACTCGAAAACTGAGAGATATTGCAATGTTCCAGCAACCCTAACATACCAATTTTAGTTACTTGGTGAATCGTTCAGGGCTGGAGTGCAGCACCATACGGCCTAGAAAGTCATACGATCAAACGTTCTTTCGCGTGATTGGTTGACAATATTTCTAATACTGGCTTGGGGATGAAGCCAGCCCTCTCGATCTGTCTGTCTGCAACCGTGGTCGTGAGTACATGTAGTAAGTAGCGCGGTTTCCCCTTTGATTCCCGGGCTTGCCATGTCTGTTCAATTTATGTAAATTCGCGTATTAGTTTTCAGTAATCATGTTTAATTTGTAACCATAACTCAATTCTAAATTCATTTAGAGACAGCACAGACAATGGCAAGCGCCGTTAATTAATAATTGAAATTAGATTTGTTTGAATTTAAATTGTTGTATCTTAGAATAACCACGTTGTTAACAAACTACAAATTATAATAATTTTATATTGTTTATTTCAAAAGATTTCATACTAACTGTGAACTAGTAAATTAACTTGTGTCAAGGTTCTAGCTTCACTAAAACTTATCGATTTTATTAATAAAACACTCATATTACTTATAATTGTGTTGCTGTTTTCAATAAAAAAGCTCCCAACCGATCCATCTATTAGGCCAACCAGCACCACGTTTTAGGTAATATTGTGTATAATTCATTAAATTCAGTATACGGAAAACACTCCGGTAAAGTCCGCAAACCCAGTCAGTGTGATGAACCATCAGTTTTTGTGAGTTAATTCTCCAGCTGGTGTGTAAGTACCCTCATCAAGGTGTCAGGTGTCACAATAGTCAAACATTCTTTATTCAAACGTACACAAGTTGCACAAGAATGGCGTCATTGATTCAAATACAATGTTAAATAATACTCTACATCATAATTATAACAGTTTGCATTACAGATCATGAAAAACATACATCACTTACAATAATTCATTAACACCAGCAAACTTACAAAAAAGATAAATTTATGAGTCTATCAAATAAAAAACTCGTTTAATGAATACAGTGGCTTAGAAAACATATATTTTTTAATTCTTTTTTAAAATTTTTTATATCTTTAATTTTAGAAATACTGTCTTGCAAAAAATTAAAATATTTAATTCCCCCATATGAAGGTTTCTTCTCAAGAAACTTTAATTTGTTGTGAGAAAGCAATTTTATTTTTATGTCTTGTATTGTAATTGTGAAATGAACCCAATGTTTTGAAATTTGAAAGTTGTGTCTTAATGTGCAAAATCAATTCCAATATATATATATTGACTAAATACTGTAAGTATATTAAGCCTTGAAAAATGTTCCTTAACCGAATCTGTCCATTTCAATCCTAGTATTATAGGTATTGCTTGTTTTTGCAATACTAGTATCATATGTAAATTTTCATGGGAAGTTGCTCTATACAGAATAATTCCAAAAGAGAGATGTGATTGAATAAAAGAAAAATAGATCATTTTTAAGATTTCTGTAGAGCATATCTTTGACATCCTCCTCAACGCATACAATCCTGATGAAACCTTATTACATATTTTGTCTACATGAAGGTTCCAGTTTAAGTTTTTATTCAAATCAAGTCCCAACAATTTTGAATTTTGTACTTCTTCTAAACCTATGTCACCCATAAAGATATTTGATTGAACATGTTTGTAATTTTTAGCAGTTGAGAAAGAAATATATTTTGTTTTAATTGGATTTACTAAAAGGTTCATAGTACACAAATATTGATTAATACACGACAACTGGATAAAAGCTATTTTTTCAACGTTTTGAGGAGATTTACTTGAAATTTTCAAATTTATGTCATCGGCATACAGACAAGTTTTTGTTTCATTTACTAAATTTGGCAAACCCTTCAAGTAGCATATGAACAGTAAAGGCCCTAAAATTGATCCTTGTGGTACACCATAACGTATGTTTTCTAAGGAAGAAGGAATATTTATTTTACGATTACCATCTACATAATTTACTTCAACATACTGTCTTATATTCTGTAAATATGACTCAAACCAGGAAAAGGCCCTTCCTTGCATCCCAAGAGACTTTAAAACAACCATTAACATTGAATGTGACACACTTATCAAATGCTTTACTGAGATTCATGAAAATCCCAGCAACGTGTTCACCCTTTTCAATAGATTCTATTACCGATTCAATAAAATCTATACTAGCACTGGTCACAGACTTTCCCGAACGAAAGCCATATTGTTCATGATCAATAAGGTCATTATTTTCCAAATAGTCTATTAGTTTGATGCTCATAGCTCTTTCATATATCTTAGAGAATGAAGGCAAAAGTGATATTGGTCTATAATTTGAAGGTTCTTTGGGGTCTCCTTTTTTAAAAAGTGGTTTAATTTTAGAGATTTTCAATTCGTCTGGAAAAATGCCGGAGATAAAGGAAGAATTTATAACATGACTCAAGGGGAATTTTAAATATTCAACCGCAGTTTTTATGATAGGCATAGGGATGTCATCATAGCCACTAGAGAATTTGTTTTTGAATGACAGTATTATACTTTTAATTTCCTCTGCAGATAATGGTGAAGGTAAAAAGTGTATTTTTGAGGGAGATAAAAGACATTTTTGGCTGTTCCTACAGTTTCTCAAATTTGGAATAACTTCTGCCTCTATCATAGTAACATAATATTTATTTAGACATGAACTGACTACTTTTGGATCATCTGTGTCCTTAGTGCCATAATTCAAAACAATATTTTGTTGAACTTTTAAACGGTTGCCTACATCCTTATTAATTACTTCCCAAGTTGATTTACAGACATTTTCAGCCTTACTTATCTTATCACTGAAATATTTCTTCTTTGCAAAAATAATCTATTTTTTCAACTCAGCTTTCTTATTTTTCAAGGCCAGTTTTACATTTACACTACAGTTATTTCGTTTTAATTGACTAAGATTTTTTATTTCATTTCTAATAATTAAGATTTCTTGGTTGACCCAATTTTTTTTTCTAGCATACTCCCTTCATTGTACCAAGGGAAAACATAAGTTAAAATAATACATGAAAATATTTAAAAACACGCCATACTTCGTTTCAACCGAAGCACTGTAAACATCAAACCAAGTTTCCTGAGCTATTAAATTTAAAAATTGACTCTTATTTCTCTCAGTAAACTTCCCACGATTAATGGTTAAGTTTTTATTTTTAAAAGTATTTGAGGTAATATTACAAATTTCAAAAAGTTGGCCATCATGATCAGAAATCTCTGTTATAAAGCCTGTGACCACAACTTTGTCTATATTAGTAATAAACTGATCGATTGCACTTTTTTGTTTCACAAATCCTCGTAGGAAAGTTTACAGAACAATACATTGAATGTGACTCAACAAAATTTTTTAATTTAATACTTTCACTCCGATTTTCTAATACATTTATGTTCAGATCTCCAGCAACAACAACATTTACATACTTTTTAACTAAAATTCTGAGAATAATGTTTAACCTTTCCAGAAATCCATTATAAAACATTGGCGCCTAGTCCTATAGACACCCGCTAGAACTAAAGTAAATTGATCTGTTTTGATTTCAACCAAAGTACATTCAAATTCTTTATCTAGGATTAAATTTTGAATTGCAGGAATACATATTTTTTTCACATGTAATTCAGGTGTAGATAAAATTAAAACTCCCCCTCCAGAGGTTGAACATCGAGAATAAAAGAATTTAACTCGGAAATTATGTAAATTTAGTCTATTAATTTCAACAGCACTCATTTTATGCTCTGTCAGGACTAATATATCTGTAGTAATTTCTTCTAACAATAATTGTAAAATATCAGCCCGTGACTCCAGATGCTGAACATTCTGGTGAACAAATTTCAAATTGCCATTTTTACTGGATAGTTTGTTTTTATTTATTAAATCATTATAACCATCAGTATTTGCTGAGCCACATTCATTAAACCTATTTATCCTAAAAAATGCTGCCGATTATCACTGGTTATCACTTAGATTCACTGGATTAACTATCACTTATAGCCTCACTAACAACTTTGGCAGCAGAACACAGTTGAGATGATGAAGAAGACCCGGAGGCGTCGAGAGAGTGAGACGATGATAAAGAAGATGACAAGGACGGTGATGGAGATGGCGGAGAGATTGTATGCTCAAAAGTTGGTGTACTCAAAGTCAGCTCTGGACAAACTTGTTTGTAGGGTGGTGAAGAAACGGCAGGGAGAGTCATATTCTCAGCGACGCTCATCCGCAACAGATTAATAAATTCTTCATGTTCAAGGCCATTCCTCAACTTTCTAGTAGCTCGTTCATTATAAACAACAACGCTGACTATAGCTCCGGTTCTACGATGAAAGTTTACAATCTGTTCAGCAAAATGTGCAGGTGGAACTTGATCTTGAACGCATCCCATAGCTGGGCAAATCAGTTTCGTCAACTGTCTATCATTAAAATCTGAAATCATTTGATCAAATGCCTTATCGTAGTCCGGTATTGTTGACTTACTCGAATAGGTAGGTTTGGTCACAAGACCTTATGGTAAAATGGTACAGAACTGTTGCTTGTTCAGCAAATGTCTGTACTGTTAGGCAGTTGCTAACACAGTCAAAGGGCAATTTATTAATAGCCCAACAGCCAGGGCAACTAAGGGACCTACAGCTTTATGTGGAATCCAAACCACGTAGTGCTGGTCTGATTTTCAGCTAATTGACAAGCCTGATACTCAGTTATCTCCCCCACACAGCATCCGCACAATGATTACCACCCAACCTGGACACCCCAGACTTCTCTAGTAGTGTCCACGCCGATAGCAACCATCAAGCGGACGCTATGTCGGTATTAAGAGGACCGAGCATCCAACCTATCGCCTACAATCTCCCAAACACTTTGTCCCCATGTAGCTGGGTTACAGCACTGCGCCACCCTAAAAGTAACAGCAACTCCTGCAGTCATTTGCCTATGGTCTCCAAAATCCCCCGAGATGCAATGAGCAAAGGCAATCGACGAATTTTTCTTAAATCTTTTAATTTCTTCTGACATATTTGCCTCTATTATCTCAATAGGATTGTTTGACTCCGTGGGTGTTGCCGGTCTGGCTACTTCTGATAGTATAGCTTGTTCATCAGTAGTAGGGAGCGTAACTTTCTCAAGGTTTGATTTTTTACTATAACTTTTCTTCGATGAAACTTTAAATTGCTTTCTTCTCCTAGATTTACGATTTTCATTATTTCATTACATAAGTGTTTTTTACCTTTTCTATTAATATTTAAACCATGCCGAGTATGATAGAACCTCTGGAACAGATACAGATCTAGTAATATGGTATCTTTTTACACATGTTGATGAGCTATGTAAAAAGATATCTTCAGGTATATATGCTTTGCGAAGGATGTCAAAATTATGTTCTCAAGAAACTTTAAAATCAATATATTTTGCGCTTGATCGCTCCCATATCGCTTTTGGTTTAATTTTGTATGGAGCAACCTCTTTTGAGAATTTAACCCTAGGAATCCCAGCCGCCGATTTATCGTCGGTGAATCATTTAATCTAAAAACACTAGGCCACAGATATATCATCAGTCAAATACTGTTGAAAACCCCCCGCCGACGATATATCGCTGTTGAGATTTAAGCGGTCCTAAATATTGTTTATTAGTATTTAAGCGCCAATTTGCTTATTTTTATAATAGCGGGTGGTACTATGTTGTATACATCATTAATAATCAATTTACAATAATCTTGTAGCATTCACTATATACACACTGTCAAAAAGCTATTTGATTACAAACAGCTATCAATATTAGGATGATTGTGGCTATGGCCGTAGCGCCAACAAAGTAAACAAACAACAACGCACTATGCAGTAGTCGGTCGTAACATTCACTCAATCACTGTTTGGTTATTTCGTGGTGTATAAATAGTTTTATCAGTGTATATATTATGTGTAACATATTTAGTGATAGTTTTTAGGGTTGAGTCAGTTCCTAATCATGGATTAGGATTAGGTCAGTTCTAATCCTAACTATTTCACCAGGATCAAGGGAAGCTAGCATACCCGAAGCATAAACTAACATTTTTCAAAAAGAAGCCTTCTTATGCTGGAATTAAAATTTTCAATCAATTAACTTTTGAAATAACTAGTATAACCTGAAATAAAAAATTTAAGGTAAAATTAAAATTGTTCATGTTGCAAAAACCTTGTTGTTATTAGATGATTTGTTTAAATAGGTTTATTCTGTTTAATTGTAATATGTATTGACGCCTTTTTGTGCGCTTTACGTGTTACTATTAAATAAAGATATTTTGCCTATTGAAAAACAAATTGTCGAACTAAAAGATGAGAAAAATCTATTTTCCTAGTTTTCTAAATATGAACTTACCTTTCTCAATATAGAAAGAGCAATATGAACAAATCCTTCAGATTCCTCTCCTGCCTTTTTCTGGACACACTCCTTTAGTTCAAGAGCATTCAGGAATGCCTCAGCCAGACTGGCTTGCTCGTGGATACACTCAGTCACTAACTCCAAAACTGCAACCTGTATGAATTTTACAATTAATCAGAAAGTTAATCTCTCAAATTGAGATTAAAGGAAACATTTAATACAAAAATTCAGCTCTTTAATTTACCATGTATAGGCACAATTAAGATACATACATTTTTAACTCCTCACAGAATGCATGTCAATGCAAAATAGGTCAGTAGCATAGTTGGTTAAAGCCCAGCTTCATAAACAAATATTTTCAGTTTGATCCCAATCAGTCATAACAAATTTTGGTTCGGATGATTCTATTATTAGTTGATGCTAACCACTGTCATTTACCATTGATCTTTAGTTATACATCGTTATCGATACATTTGATACATGTAAGGATAATGAACCAGGTCATCTTGTGCTCACAATGCATTCCTGTAGTGACTCACGGTCTGTTACTTGCGGCTGTGGGGTAGTTGAATATGTGGACAATACAAATACTTAGGTATAATTATTGGTAATAAATTAAGTTGGAGTCCACATGTTCAATTCATTAAACAGAAATTAAGGAAAATGATTTATGCCTTTGCACAACTCAGTCGTGTTGAGCACTGCAGGACAATTTATTTTGATTATATGCAGTCAGTGATACAGTACGGCATCTTGGCATGGGGAGGGGCGTCTCCCGCAGTTCTTGAACCACTTGCTGTGACACAGAGGTTAATTATTATTAAAACAACTCTACAAAAAAATCAACATTATCCCACTAATCTACTATTTACAATGTTTCCAGTAATGAATATAAGACAAATTTTCATTTAAACATTATTAATACATCTCAGTAAAAGTAAATTTAGGGTTTTTACCCAATTACAACATAATTACGCTACTAGGAACCGTGATCGATTAAGAATTCAAATCCCATGATGGTTAAATATTTCAAGAATATAATTCTTTTCATTTTGCCCATAGACTGTATTTGAATTTACCCCCTGAAATATTACAAGCCAAAGACTGAGGTGCTGCTGTCTACGGGCGGAGAGTGTGTGAGTGGCTTTTGCAAATTGACTGGGAAGGAGCGGAGGCTGTAGTCAGATCTCAGTACGCATACCAATACAACATTGAGTCACTAACATCCTTAAGTATGTGTAGTTTGTTCTTATCTTACTATTATATAAAAATCTAATGGTGTCTGTGTGTGTGTTACTCAATTAGGCAAAAACTACTGAACCTATTCATCTGAAATTTTGCATGGATATTCTTAGAGTCTCTGGTTAACACATAGGCCTATCTTTATTTTGAAATTCCAACAGGAAACCTCCCCAGGGGTTCTAAGAAGTATCAATGCAACCCCTATGGTAATACCAATTTGACAATTAACTGTTTATAATAGTTTAATTAATCAGCTGTTGGAATAAATACTTACATAGTACTGAAGTAAATACCGGACCAAACCTAACCACAACCACAGTAACTAGAAAAGACGGTAGATATCACTACGAAGTTGCACAGTAGACTGTGATGTCACATGGACAAAATCACCTGGTTTGATTATTCAATAAAATACTGGTAACTAAATCTATAAATCGCATGGAAGCATTCAGCTAAATAGTTAGCAAGTTTTTTAGCACTTATCAGCTGAAATTGTAAACTATGGGAATTAGAACAGTATTTTTGTGTTTGTTGTTGCCATTTCACTCATGTGACCTCATAGGAGATGTGCATGATACCTACCGTCTTCTTTCCTAGGGGTACTGTGACCAAAACGCACTTTTGCATTACAGAGATACCAGTAGGTACATGTTTTGTACTACTGAATGCGATAAGCACAATTCAAATCAATGTAAACCCCATATGAAGAACGGGTGCTGTGCTAGTATATGTATATATACATTGCAATACAACACAGAAGTTAAATACCATTCAGACCAGCAAACCACTTATTATTAAATTATTTTTCTAGTTAAATGGATGTTCTGGTGAATGTAACAGTTTTGTAAAAATTATTAGTTTGAAAGAATGTTATTGTTAATTTTGTAAGTTTTCCCATAAAAATGTTGCTTCTATCTTGTATACTTAATTTTATACTTACTATAGTTTTAAGACACATAATACGTTATAAATAAATGTTATAAGTTAACTAAGATAAGTTTATTCTTAAAGTAATTCTAGACTGATACAACTGGGCTGTTTCCGCACGCAGAATTATAGTCTATGCAGAAATCTATTCATTGGTTTTTTTCTGTAAAAGTTAATTGTATTTTTTTGAGAATAAACATGCTTTTGAATTTTAAATTTAGGCTAACACATACCCTATTATGACAAAAATAATATCAATTTAATGAATAACCTTTATTTCTTCAGACTCAGTTGAAGAATAGAGAGGTTTTAGATACATTTGTCTCATCATATTTGCCTCCATTCCAATGCAGGCCATTAGTGACTGATGTCTATTCTGAAAAAAAATGAATAAACAAGGAATTCAAAGTCAAATTTTATAAATTGTAAATTACACAAACATAGAAGCCTTTTGTATGTCAATGCATGATTTAAATTTTAGTTATTAAAAAAGGTAAGAAAAAGTAATCATTCGCAGAAAGTGAACCCCTGCTGACTTTACATATGCAACATATCATTGTAGGACATTGAAATACTCCCTCAATTCAATGGTAACGCAACTTCTGTGGCCATTAAACAGCCTAACTAGTGTTCACTGTCTGACTGTATTTTTTGCTGCATTCTCTCCACCCTCACGGGCAGTTGTTGAGAACTGCTTACAACCTCCTCTCAAATATCTTATTTACTTAAGGGGCAAGACTCACCTACAGACTTATGTGAACCAATGTGTCCATAATGTTTTATTTTGTATTATTAGAAAATATTGTTTGTTTTTATTTCATTTTATTGATATGTGGAGTAATAAGTTTCTGTGTTCAGTATTTGAATGTTTAGCACTTTTTGAACCACTGTACAAATTGAATGTCAGTTTTTAATTATTTTTTTATGTTTATTGTAAGTAAAATACTCAAGCCCAATCACCTTACAATAAGAAATATTATAAATTATTAGGAATGAAAAATCTGTATTATTTTATTTTGAAAGAGGCTATTTAAAGAAGTGCATTTGAGAGTCCGAGATTAAACAGACAGTTGCTCACCACTAAGTTCAGGTGCTGCTGATACCTTTTATAAGTGCAAACTAATGGTGAAGCAAGTACAAATTAAATGTATAAACTCAAAATATGATTTAGGAAGTCTTAAATAACACTGTTTTGAGACTAAATTTTCAAACATTTTTTGCAATAGAGCTTGTGGATCCCCCTTCCTGTGGGGAGTATTCCATAACTGTCCCCCCCCCCACAATTTCCTACATATTTACACGTCCACAAAACGCTACTTAAAAATTCTGAAAAACTGTTTCGTTTATTTTATAACTTAGAATCACAGTCAATACATAATCAGAGATGCAGAAGTTATATACATAAACCCAGACTTTCATTACAACTACAGTAGTCTCGATTATTCGCCACTTGGTTATCCGCCATTCCGTGTTATCCGCCGTACCTTTGGCATTTTATTTAATTAATATAATTTAACAAAAATAGTCAGAGGCCATTTTGTGGTCATCAGCGAGTGTAGTGCTCTATTTACTGATATGTCACCGAATGTACCGCTCCGCCCAAACCGGTTAGTCGCCTTCCCCGCCCCCACCTACCACTTCCCGTGCCATGCCCGTATATCTCTCTACATATTTTTGTCAGTTGCTGAATCGCTCCCGCGTTGAAAGGTATCGCTACTCGTGTGTTCGGTAAAGTTATTTATATATTTAAAGTTATTTTTTGTGATAAGTGTTTGTAGTGCTGTTTGGTAAAGTGGATTATGGAGAGGAACAAAAGAAAAAAAATTGTGTTACCAATGCAAGACAAGCTCAACGCTTTAAAAAGGCTGGACAAAGGAGAGACGTTGCAGAAGGTAGCCGATGACTATGGCGTTGGTCGTCGCACTGTTAGGGATTGGAAAAAAAAGAGATCAGAATTAGAACAATGGTGTGCCTCACGAGTGACTGAAATTGACTTAAAAGACAGAAAAACGATGAAGAAAAGTGACTATGAACAAACTAGTGAGGCCTTATTCATTTGGTTTACCCAATTTAGGGACAAAGGAGTGCCTATTTCAGGACCTATATTAAAAGAAAAGGCGTTGCATTTCCAAAAGGAATTTAATGAAGGCGACACAGAATTCACAGCAAGCATTGGTTGGCTAGACCGCTGGAAAAAACTATATGGAATCCGGCAGTTAAATATTTGTGGTGAAAAATTGTCATCCAACTTTGAAGAAATGGAAAGGTTCAAGAAAGAATTTCAAAAACTTTTTGAAGCTGAGCAGTTAACAGGAGACCAAATATTTAACTGTGACGAAACGGGCCTTAATTATAAAATGTTACCAAGTAAGAGCCTTGCAGCTCGGACCGAAGCAGCAGCTCCGGGTTACAAACGCAGCAAAGAGAGAGTAACAATTTTGGCCTGTAGTAATGCTACAGCAAACCATAAAATGGAACTGACAATGATTGGAAAGGCGAAAAATCCAAGGGCTTTCAAGGGAATTGCGAAACACGCACTGCCAGTAAAATATTTTAACCAAAAAAGTGCTTGGATGAGCGGGGATATTTCTAAAGAATGGTTTTTAAAAGAGTTTGTACCATCTACAGAAAAGTTTTTGAAAGAGAATAACCTACCCAGAAAAGCAGTTCTACTTATAGATAATGCAGCAAGTCATCCCGATGTAGATGATCTAAAAGACCAGGATATAAAGGCCATGTTCCTACCCCCCAACGTAACTGCAATTTGCCAACCTATGGATCAAGGTGTTTTGGAAACACTGAAGAGGAACTATAGAAAACGGCTTCTCTCCACCCTGATACAAGAAATAGAAGATGGCCAGGACATGATTCCAAAGCTGAAACGTATAAATCTAAAAGATGTGGCTTATTGGATTGCAAGTGCCTGGGACAATGTCGGAGCAGATACTATTGCCAGATCATGGAAAAAGCTGTTGGGCGAGGATGAAGATGCCGGAACCATGCATGATGAAATTCATGAAGATATTTTACCCACATTGCAACGAATTCCTGGGTGTGAAGACGCAACTTCGGTTGAAGTAGGAGAGTGGCTTACAGCAGATGAAGGTTACGAAATAACTGATGCAGAAATCGTCACACTTGTCAATAGCGGTGACGATCAAGATGTCGAAGAACCAGAGACTGTTCTGCCCCAAAAAATTGCACATAAAGAAGGGGTGAAAATCTTTGAAGTGGCCATTAAATACGTCGAGCAGCAAGAAGAATCCAGGGCTGTTGACATTATGATGCTCCAGAGATGGCGAGACTTAGCGGCGAAAAAGCGGGAAACGTCAGGAAGGCAGACCAAAATCACCAGCTTTTTCCACTCACCATAAACTCAACCAGTTTAAATTTATGTGTTTAAAATAATTTTTTCCGTTTTAAAGTGAGTAATGAATTATGTATTACATTTAATCGTGTAGGTAAATAAAAATATACTGTTTACTGTGTACGTAATTTAGGTTTTATTCAACATTCCCCATTATCCGCCATTTACGCTTATCCGCCCTTCCGCCGTCCCGTTTATGGCGGATAATCGAGACTCTACTGTAGCTACATGATATTTGTATAGAAACAATACAAAACAATTTGAACAATACGATTGAAGTATTCAACAAAAGTGATGTATATATATAAGCCTGATAAATACAAGATATGAAGTAATTGTAACTGTACAGAACTTTATCAAATAATCTTTTAGCTGGAATGAAAACTTCTGTTTGCTAATGAGCATAGCACTCATCAAAATGTTACATTAATATACAAACTTACATCTGCAAACCTAGACATGAGCTTGACCGAGTTGTACCTCACTTCAGGACTGAGAAAGTTGTAGACGTAGCCAGCTACATTTATCACAACTCTGTAAGTATCTGTCTCCTTTGGTTCTTTATAAATCTCTTTCTCCAAACGTGTCAAAGTTTTAACATCCTGGAACATCTTAAAGTTAAATATTTTCTTCCTGAAAATATTTTGATTAAAAAATTACTAAATTAAGAACAAATAACTTATACAGCTAAAAGTATATATATAATCAAATAAAACTGTTTTTATCCTTTTGGTTAAATATTAAACTCTGGACGCCTCCAAAAGTTTAACACTTAGCCAGTAGCATAACACTCAGCCACTAAAACCCCCGATATAGAAACAAGTATGTCTTTATGATCAAATTTTAACATGTCTAATCTTGACCAAATATTTACACCTTGTATTAACCCTGATCGTGAGGAACGACATAATTTATGCTGTTCACAAAACCCCTTCTAAGAGCGAGGAACGGAATAATTTATGCTGTTGCATTAAAATCAATAAAACATATGTTTATTATCAAGCAATCACTAATCAAAGTTGGTACCAATCGACATAGAATGTTCTGTTCTATACATATCAGATTTTTAATAATTTTTTATGCCATTTTATAAAGGTAGGAAATAAAATTAGAACGTGCATCTCGAAACTCCTGCTCAATTCCCACCCGGCAGAGGTCTGGAGGGAGTAAAATTGCCGATGTTTGACATATCACTGAAGAATAACCAGAAGACAGAATAAGGCATACCACATGTCAGTCTGTAGAGAATGAAATACTCCATCCAACAACACAAATTTCTTTCTCTTAGCTGCATTGGGTATTTTACAAAACATGTTTTTGGATACCCTTGTTTACATGATTTCCCAAAAGCAAGGTAAGGCATAATTTATGCTCTTGATAAAAGTTTAGCTAATAATTTATTTGTTGAGATATAAACTGAAACAACATTTTCTGATTTTCTTTATCAGTGTTTTATTTGCTGTAAGTGTTATAAATTACTATTTGAATGAATAAAATTATGTGTTGTGGTTAGTGTAGTCATAGTAGAATGTGTTATAGTGGTATATCTAAAATAATCAGAAATAGTGAAATTGATACTTATGTAGGTACTTGCCTAAATATTAATTTTTTTATCCGGTTTCAGCAAACGTGTGTACGGATAGGGTATTAATGTAGCCTACTTATAATAATCTTAGAAAAACATAAAAAAAGTTATGTATTATTTTTGTGCAAACTAAATAGATTGTTTATTTTATTTACATGAAAACAATGACGTAGTATGTTATTATATATAGCTCGAAAACCTTATTTATGGCACTACCGTAATAAATTTGTTATATTTCTATTCAGAAATATGTGTTCTATCAAGTGTTTTTGTACTAAAAATTCACAAATGTTATTTTATAATTTTTATAACGTTTACAATATGTACTATTTTTCTAGTGTCGTTCACAGAATTTGCGCATGCTGACTTATGGTGTTATAAGTTTTATAATTTTTGGAGCATTTTCATATATTTTACATTTTCTTGTAGCTAATAGATTGTACTAATACAGCACATGAAGCAAAAAATTATAAAAATTTATACATACCCCTTATTTCTAGATTGTTATGTAATTTTTCACTGAAATTTTTCATTTCCGTTGTAAAATTTGTATTTTCCCAATAAACTAAAAATATAAAAATTTGTGTATGGGTACAATATGACTATTTTTCCTAAACAACTTTTTCTTGTCTATTCAATGGTGATTTTTTTTTAATTTTTACATGTACTATTTGATTACCTGCAGTGATCATACTGTATTTTTGCACATAATTTTTTATTTTTGGGTTTTATGTGAACAAACACTTCCCAAAAAAAACCTACAAGTTAATCTAAAATGTAACAACATATTATTATAGTGCACTAAATAATAAACAATTTGGCTATCTTGGAATTATTTATAAAAAATGTTTAGTGCCTTTACAGAGTGTTATAAGTTATAATTTACGTACAAAATTTTAAAAATGTTTTTAATCTTTTCATAACAGTAATTATTTACTCATTCTTTTTGTAAGAGTTGATGGTAGTATGTTAAAGTACAGTTCTTGAGAAGAAAAACTATATGATAACATTTACATTTGTTTAGTTACATATTTAGTATTTTTGTACGATTTTTACAAAAAAAATGCAGGGCCGAAAAAAAAAGAACCTAGCAGTAGGAAGCACACATTGGTTCACCTGATGCTCACGATCTGGGGTTAACTGCATAAATAGACATGAGGAAAAACAAAAATATTTCTTATTACCACTAAAATATGTATACAATATTTCGGATTTGTATATTCTTAATTATAAAGGGTGCTGAAAAAGTATGGAACCACCTTCATTTCTCTTAAATGGGTCCAGATAAATAACTGAGATTTAGTATACCATTATAAAAAGTTTTTTCTATCTTTTGTTGCAGTTTGTAATTTTTTTCAACCTAGAGAAGAGGGCCCATGGAGGATTTCGTAAACAGTTTAAATGAAAGGCTGTGATGAGTTGCTCATCATTTCAACCCTTTTAGTGCTATCCCACTTGGCCTATGGATATACCCAAAAGTGCTAAAATGTTTTGTGCGAAAATGTAGTTTTGATAAAATAGATTCATTATTTGTTGTCATATCTTCATACTTCAAAATAAACAAAAAACAGCCCTATAACAAGAAAATACATACAAAAGTAGTTTTTACTTATAAACATTTTTTTTTATTTTTGTAAATTATGAATAAAATAAGAGTGTCTGAATATTTTTTTTACATATTCCACTGTAAAGAGCATCTAATAAAGAACAAATTTCATATATTTTCAGTTCATTTTAATGGAAAAAATAAGGAGTATAGAGTAATTATAAAAAATATTGAAATTTATGTTTTTAAAAAAACAAGCAATAACTATTCAATCATATGTATATGACATTGCACTGTTTTATTTCTATAAAACCATTATTATAATGATAAATTATTACTGTAAATGAGGTATTTTGGTTTTGAAGCATCTGTCATATTTGCATCTGTCATATTTTAGTCATGATAAATGTTCGCTTTGTGTGTTTCTTTTTTTTTTTTTGCGTTCTGCATGTCAGTGTTTTTCAAGACTTATAACGATCTCACAAGAGTGAAGATTTTATGTATTTGCGGCTTGAAAATGACTGTATGAGGTAGTCGAAACCGGTCGCCATCTGACGATGTGTTGGGCCACTTGACTGAATATAAGGTAATATAAACCTCTAATATAATTAGACAGTGGCCCGGAGGCAATACATTATGAAAATAAATACAGCGTCTACTAAAGGGGTTAAAGCCTATGGTTTTCTGAATAAGATGCCACAAGTTTCAAGTAAAAAAACAACCTTATCAGAAATGGCAACTGGTTAAGGGTGTTTGATTGAAAATTATTTTTGAAATCTTTTTAATAAAATTGATTTTGTTACAAGTAATAAGTTGTTGAGGGAAAACATTTTTGTATGGATATATGGCAACCTAAAGTGGCTATTTTGGCCTTTCTTTGTTCCTAACTCATTAACAAACTGTGCAATATATTTTATTCAAATTTTGAGAATGTAGTGGATAAATGGTACTAACCAAACTAGAGTAAATTAAAACTAATAATAAAAATTATATTTTTAAGTGTAACCAATTATTATTTGATAAATGATGTCTGTATGAATTTCCAGTTGAAATTTGTACAATTATCTTTGGCCGAAAAAGTAGATTTATAATACATAAAATCTTTATTGATAAAATTTACAATAAATTATATAGTTATTGCCGGTTGTGCTCCAGACATGCAGCAAGAGAGCTGTTAGTCTCCCATACCCCCAGCAAGGCATGCACTTTGCTACTTGTGGCGATAGTGGTGTCGAAACTTTGAACTAAACTCCATCCAGCGCCAAACTGAGCCGGTCAGATGAACACCCTTAATATTTCCAAGCAGAGGGTCTTGAAAAAGTATGGAACCACATTCATTTCTTCTAAATGGGCCCAGATAAATAATTGAGATTTATTATAACTCTGTATCTTTTGATGCAGTTTATAACTTTTTTTACCAAAAGGGGATGGCCTATGGAGGATTTCGGAAAACGTTTAAATGAAATACTACAATAAGTTGCCCATCATTTTAAAGCCTATTTTTTCTGAATAAGACGCCATACGTTTCAAACCAAAAGAACCACCCTATCAGAAATGGCAACTGGTTAACCATCTAGCAATGATATCTGACTGAGAATTCAATATGTTGTAAAAGCCAGTTATGTTCCAAGAGTTATTTGTACCATTATGTCAATAATGTCATTTTAAGATAATTTCTATTTCTTTAATCAAATACCTAGCTTCAAAACTGGCTTTTACAAAATTATGGCCAACTCATCATAGCCTTTCATTTAGTTTTTTTTACAAAATACTCCATGAGCCCTCCCCTCTAGGTTGAAAAAATTACAAACTGCATCAAAAGATAAAAAAAGTTCTACAGAAGTATACTAAATCTCAATTATTTATCTGGACCCATTTAAGAGAAATGAAGGTGGTTCCATACTTTCTCAACACCCTGCATATCCTTATAACATATGGTTATAATATAGTAAAATATCTTCAGTTCAAATTATTTTCAACATTAAATCTTCTGAGCATCTAGTAAATGTTGAGGTTAAAATTTATTTCAATAAAATCCCTTTGCATAAAAAATCAAAATGAGTTCAATAATAAGAGTTTTTAAAAATTACTCAAGAATCCAATGATGGTGTGGTTTAAAATATTAAATTCTATAAGCAATATCTTAGAGGAAAATGTCAATTTCCCTCTAAAATTGTTTAGATGTAGTTCCTTGGGTTTTATTTGTTATATATAAACCCATGGTAAATGACCTGCAACAGCACATGCACAACAGATTCTGTCCCCCACCACGCACAGTCATAAGTTCATGGTACAGTCACTGACCTTCCATTATAACAACAGCACATGCACAACAGATTCTGTCCCCCACCACGCACAGTCATAAGTTCATGGTACAGTCACTGACCTTCCATTATAACAACAGCACATGCACAACAGATTCTGTCCCCCACCACGCACAGTCATAAGTTCATGGTACAGTCACTGACCTTCCATTATAACAACAGCACATGCACAACAGATTCTGTCCCCCACCACGCACAGTCATAAGTTCATGGTACAGTCACTGACCTTCCATTATAACAACAGCACATGCACAACAGATTCTGTCCCCCACCACGCACAGTCATAAGTTCATGGTACAGTCACTGACCTTCCATTATAACAACAGCACATGCACAACAGATTCTGTCCCCCCCCACGCACAGTCATAAGTTCATGGTACAGTCACTGACCTTCCATTATAACAACAGCACATGCACAACAGATTCTGTCCCCCACCACGCACAGTCATAAGTTCATGGTACAGTCACTGACCTTCCATTATAACAACAGCACATGCACAACAGATTCTGTCCCCCACCACGCACAGTCATAAGTTCATGGTACAGTCACTGACCTTCCATTATAACAACAGCACATGCACAACAGATTCTGTCCCCCACCACGCACAGTCATAAGTTCATGGTACAGTCACTGACCTTCCATTATAACAACAGCACATGCACAACAGATTCTGTCCCCCCCCACGCACAGTCATAAGTTCATGGTACAGTCACTGACCTTCCATTATAACAACAGCACATGCACAACAGATTCTGTCCCCCACCACGCACAGACATAAGTTCATGGTACAGTCACTGACCTTCCATTATAACAACAGCACATGCACAACAGATTCTGTCCCCCACCACGCACAGTCATAAGTTCATGGTACAGTCACTGACCTTCCATTATAACAACAGCACATGCACAACAGATTCTGTCCCCCACCACGCACAGTCATAAGTTCATGGTACAGTCACTGACCTTCCATTATAACAACAGCACATGCACAACAGATTCTGTCCCCCACCACGCACAGTCATAAGTTCATGGTACAGTCACTGACCTTCCATTATAACAACAGCACATGCACAACAGATTCTGTCCCCCACCACGCACAGTCATAAGTTCATGGTACAGTCACTGACCTTCCATTATAACAACAATTCTATTTGCCACAGTGTTCACATTTGTTTTGTTATTGAGTTGTTAAATTGATTGAGTTGTATTGAAATATTCTTCATGGTTTAAATGACATAGTAATTGCCAGTTACACCAACATTGGTTAAATTTATACTAACCATAGTTAACATATTTACTATCATTAATGTGTTCCATTTACCGTTTGGTTTAACCCCATGAAATATTACCATGGAAACATTAATTTCGAGATAAGACTTATTTTTATTTATTCATAAGACGCCGAACGTCAAGATATGGGTGAATATGGATTTCGAATTAGTGTAATGAGTGTGGATAAGAGAATGTAGTCATTGTTACAAACTAAGGCAGACTATTCCTTAGAAAGTGTATTTAATTAATAGCCCAATGACAAATGAATTGAGCAATGCTAATTGATTTTCTGTTGTATATTTAATAAAAACAATCTTACTTGGCTGTCTTGTATGTTTTACATTACTTAGGTTATAAAAGTGAAGCTGGGATATTCCATATGATTATAATATTAAGATGGTAAGTGATACATATTATAAATCTTATAACATCTCAATTCCTCAATTTTTATTTTTAACTTCCGAGTAGGCCTAGCATATTGCAGAAGTTATTATGGAAATAGATTACAATTTTAAACCTAACAGTATAAAACTAACAAAAATTATACAAATAGTAATTACATTTTAAATTAATAGCAAACTCATGGTCAAATGTGTGCTTTAGTACGTGACTGTACCTTGCAGCCCACTGCCACTGAAGGAGAACTGTGGTAGGACAAGTAATCATTCTCTCTCCTTCGTGCGCCATTTACTTCGGTTTATGTTTACTAGATGTATTCACACAAGTTGAGTTCTTAACATTATGTAAAAATTCTATAGATTAAAATAATTCTTGATTACGATATTTTTCCTAATTTAACTAATTTATTTCAAAACATAAAATAGCTTATATTATTTCATAAAAAACTCACAATTTTATTTTTCTGTTACAATAAAATTGTAGTGACATTACTTATGATGATAATGTGGCAAAATACTAATTACTATTCCCTTTCGGATTGTAATAGTTTATCTATTATCAGCAACTGAAAATTCTAAAAATAAATCCTAAAAACTTATTTCTTTGGTTCATACATTTTGAGCCTGTTTGTAGAGGATGCATTTGTTGAGTATAGAAAGTGCAGAATGTACAGAACTAATAAGTTCCACACAACAAGTTGAGTCCCAGCTGTGGAAGCTTTCAACCCATGAAAATAACTGCTGGTCTCCTGAAATCCAAGAAACGTTTAGTTGACTAATTAGTATGCTGATTGATATACAGTATGGAAGAAAAGTCTAAGCTGAATCATTTTTTAAAAATGACGCTGGTGTGGTTTCAAAAGTTACAATGAAGGTCCTTTTCTTGACGGTTTAATATTATTTTCTAACTCAAGTTGTGAAAGTTAAACTTTGTAAACACCTACTTGACTTTAGAAATAGTTTTTTGGGTTAGTTGGTGACTCCAATGGATTGGTCCTGTAATTGTTCAAAAACTATTAATCTGTTCCGGGACTTTTCTTCCACACTGTATATATTAATAAATAACAATTTTAATAGACATAATATAATGAATATAAAATGAGCTAACTTGATAAAAAATAAAAAGCAAAACAAAATAAAAAGTAAATGCAGGTTTGTTTGTTTGTTTTTTTTTTTTTTTTTTTTCACCTGCAATTTCAACGGTAAAGTGAGAGGAAGACAAGTGGTGCTCGTCAACCAGTAATAAGAGGAAGGGTATGAATATAGATTACAACCAGTTTTAAGCTACATAATCTCTTATTGTCAACACAACTTTATATGTATTTTAAGGAGAATATAATGATTGCATGAGTGTGGATGACATTTCAAACATCTGTTTTGAACAAACAAGCAATAACTATTCAATCATATATATGACATTGCAATGTTTTATTTTTACAAAACCATTATTATAATAACAAATTACTATAGTAAATGAGGTATTTTGGTCTTGAGGCATCAGTAATATTTACACTGCTTTCATTGTTTAGCTCTTAACAATAACATTGCGTAGCAAGGATCATTCGCTAAAAACAATTAATTTTTTATAAATACGGAACACAAAAGTTCAAAATAAACATTTTATAAAACAAACTATTTATATGTATAACGCATTTCTGTTGAATTAAACATTATACAACTGAACAACAAAAAGCACTCACACACTTCACAAAACAAACACAACCTCGGTCTTCCTTCGCACAAAAAAAATTATGAAAAATCGACTGTCAGCAACTGAATGGCCATATATAGATTCTCTAATACCTTTGGAATAATATGACATCGACCAGTACAATAAACAAACCTGTCATTTATATACACTGTATATACAGGGTGTCCCAAAAGTCGACGTCCAAATTTCACAGGCTTGTTATATGGATAATTTCCAACAACAAATGTCCTTTATGTATTTATCGTATTGTTAATAGTTACCAAGCTATTGACTTTTTTAATATTTTTAAAAATATGTGTATTGCAACAGAAAAAAATAATTTTGATGCAAGAAATAATGCACGCAGGGTCTCAACACTTTTACAATATAATTTTAATAAGTATATTTGCATAATTATACTGTTTTAAGGCATTTCGGGATGTTAAAAACATAAATTATTAGTGTTTAAATTTTATTTATTTAACTTAACATAAAGTTACTACTACATTCAAATGGTGACTGCAAATGGATTTTTACCCTAAGCTAATGCCCAAATATCTTAAAAACTTCCCTAAGTAATGCAGAATTCAAAAGTACTAACACATTAACGAATTCATTAGCTTCTTTTGAGAATTGGTGTATTTTTCTAAATATGTTTTATTGTTGACCAGATGGGTGTTAATAAACATTGAATATTTGATATCAGTGCAATTTTGAAAATTGTCATTAACAGTCTTTTGTGTGTTGTTTGCTGAAATAATCTATTTTTTTATTTCATGCTTGTTTTTTAAGTGTTTCAGTTTGTATTATGACATATCTTACACTGTTAGGCAGGCTTGGGACTAACGATTAAAAATAATTAACGATTAAGTTTAATCGTTAGTTTTTCTGTTAACTTTTCAACTTATTCGTTAGTTTTGGGGATGTTTAACTTTTAACTTTAACTAGTTAACAAATTCACTAACGATTAAACTAACTCAGTTAGTTTTACAAACGAGGTACGGTTTGTGCCGTGGAATGTAGACAATGGCGGAGAAAGCGTCCAAAACTTTGGTCAAAGACCGGGCGTTTTCCTCAATCCCAAGTATTCGCCGACAAACAAAGTCATGAGTCACACCCATCCCTTTCCGCCATATTCCTGCCCTGCCCATAATTAATAGACACACCCAACGTGTCCCATTGTTGTTTGTCCAAGACGTAGTCATAGTGTTAGTGATAATACTGGGAGACTTGAAGGTGGATTCATTTCAGTTTTAAAGTTTGCCGAGTGAATAATAAAGTGTGTTGAATTAGTTTCCAGACGGTTTACGTTATGTATAATAATAAGAGACAACAGTTTTTTTGTAAATAATTGTATGTATTCTTTCATGCCACACAAACTAACTTTTAACTTTTAATTTCAGTTACTTTTTAAAATTTAACTTTAATCAGTTAGTTTCATTGAACTCTAACTTTTAACTTCAATTAGTTAGTTTAATAGAGGATTAACTTTAACTTTATTCAGTTAAAAATAATTGTTAACTTTCCCAAGTCTGCTGTTAGGGTATTCCCCTATGAGGAATATTTTTCAAAGACGTGCATTTTTGTATGGTCTTTGTAACGGAAATGCCCGTGCTGTTGCAAGGGAATATAAAGTTAGTTATCTTAACAGAGAATGATTCCCTGATCATATAGTATTTGTGCATATGCAGAGGTCTTATCAAGAGGGTAAGATTCCCGGACATTCTGAGAGGTTAGGCAGAACCCGTATTAACAATAATTATGATGAAATAATTGTAAATATGATAGAAGAAGATCCAACTACAAGTGTCCACCGTTTATCTAGACAGACTGCCATACCAAGTTTATCAGTTCACCGGAGCCTTAAAAGTTACCAGTTATAGCCTGATCATATACAGCGAGATCAATCTCTTCTACCCACAGATCATGCTAGAAGATCGCGCTTTTGTAGAGAGATGCTTAGAAGAAATTAAGTTCATACTGGGGTTTTCAATAACATTTTGTGGACTGACGAAAGTTTTGTCAAAAGAATAAGAATTTACAATGATCACAACACACATTATTGGTCATATGAAAACCCTAAAGTAATAAGAAATGATCACTTTCAGCACTAGTTTGGAATAAACATGTGGGCTGGTATCGTTAAAGGCAAATTAGTTGGGCCATTTGAGTTGCCAGGTAGACTGAATTTATTTTAACTTTCTGGTAGGAGCAAATTATTTTAACTTTCTGCAAAACAACCTTAGAGAAATCCTTAAAGATGTTACATTTGGCATATGTAAAAATATTTGGTTTCAATATGATGGCACTCCAGCCCATTATTCTCATGAAGTTAGGTTCTATCTAAATGCTGAATTCCAAAATTGCTGGATTGGAAGTCGAGGAACCATAGAATGGCCACCCAGATCACCTGATCTAAACTTAAAGGATTTATTTTTGTGGGGATACTACAAGGAATTGGTGATTTCTTCTGATTCCCATACACAAGATGAACTAAGAAAACGAATAATAGTTACCAACACAATTAAGAATAATGAACAATCCTTTCATTCTCTAAGGAGAAAATGTCGTCGTTGTCAGCTTTGTATCAGGAAAGAAGGTCGGAATTTAAAACTTTTATTGTAGTAGGTATATTTCAAAAAATGGTACTGTAATTTATCTAATATATTTCCTTATTGCTTTGTTTGCTTGTAACAATTAGTTTTACTTAAAAATGCATCAACTTTAATGTTACTATATTACACTAAATATTTATAAAATTATTTACATAATAAAATTATAACGTCAGCACAAATAGCAGTTACATTATTGCTCTAGCCTTTTTGAAATGACTTGTTAGCTTTGTCCATGCGTAAAACTTCAGCGAAGAAGCGCCGCAACGCAAGGGTGGACAAGTGGCCAGCCCGCAAAAATGTGTACTTATTTAGAAAAATACATAATTTCTCAAAAGAAGCTAAAGAATTCGTTAATGTGTTAGTACTTTTGAATTCTGCATTAATTAAGGAAGTTTTTAAGATATTTGGGCATTAGCTTAGGGTAAAAATACATTTGCAGTCACCATTTGAATGTAGTAGTAACTTTGTTGAGTTAAAAAAATAAAATTTAAACACTATTAATTTATGTTTTTAACATCCCGAAATGCCTTAAAAAAGTATAAATGCCTTAAAAAGTATATTGTATATATTAAAAAAGTATACTTATTAAAATTATATTTTAAAAGTTTCAAGGCCCTGCGTGCATTATTCCTTGCATAAAAATGATTTTTTTCTGTTGCAATAAACATATTTTTTTAAATATTAAAAAAGTCAATAGCTCGGTAACTTTTAACAATACGATAAATACATAAAGGACATTTGTTGTTGGAAATTATCCATATAACAAGCCTGTGAAGTTTGGACGTCGACTTTTGGGACACCCTGTATATATCTATATTTATAAAAGAGAATGTTTGTATATATATGTTTGAAGTTTATGCGCTGCCAAACCATCCAACCGATCGCCATGAAACTTTAGGATGTTGTCCTGTATACTCCCGAGATGGTTTCTGTGAAGTTTGATGCAGATCCGTTCACAGGGTCCCGCCCCACGGGCTCCTAAAGATCCCATGTTATTCAAATGGAGAATCTGAATTGTTTACAAAAAACATATGACTGTGTGGTTTAATGTAGTTTCACATGCCATAAGCAGATTGAAGTTCTCACAACAACAGTACTGTATATGTTTTGATTTATTGTAGTTCTACATTTCACCTTGAGAGTGTAGCACACACTACAAAAAACCTTTACATTTATACACCAAATAAGAAGACCAAAAATATTGTTTACCCTCTTGCACTCATTTAATAAATAATGGTTTTTTCTATAATTCTTTTTATTGCTTTATTTTGGTATGTCAATGAAAAATGAAAAGCGAGACAACGTCCGCCGGGTTCAGCTAGTATATATAAAATGTGTAGCGTCTTCTATGTAGATGCTCACACTTTTAGACATAAATACAGCGTCTACTATGTAGATGCTGTAGCACTAAAGGGGTTAAGCATGGTATGGGTTATCACCCAAGACATGCTAACAATTTATCAAATTTTTAATAATAACATTCTAATAAGTAACAATAGAGGCTTTACTTTCTGTAGGTTATAATATATAATATTATTTTACATTGAAAATTACTTTTAACAATAATATTTCCACAAATCTAAGATTTTTTTGAAATTGAGTTTAATGTCAGAAATACTTGCATGAATCAACTCACCGAGTGAAACGATGTGGATTAATGCAATAGCTGGCTCCCAGTTTAGCAAGTGATGCAGGGCTGTATTAGCGAACAGATTTTTTGTGGGTACAATGCAAGATATGTGTTGATTGGTCTTTAACACACTCTTCTCGGCTGGTGTAAGCTCTTCCAAGGTCACATCTAATACACAACAGATGATCTGAATAGACAACCACTGGATGTGTATTCTTTCACGCTCGTCTGAGAATATCCATTGGTTGTAGTGGGGAAACACGTCTCTCAGCACAAACTGGACACCTGCTAAAGCTGCCCATGATTCAAACACTGATGGTAACTGCCAGAAAGATAACAATTTCATCATTTATTAAACATGAAACATTTTTAAATTTCAAATATATGAACTTGGTCATCTGCATAGTGGGTGTTTACCTTCTTACAACCAAGGATTTTTGAAAATTATATATAAATGTATTTATAGTTGCCAGTATTCCCTAACATGTCTTTTAACATTTTAAAATAAGCATATTTTTAATAAACCATATGGATTGTCCTTCTCATACTACTACTACAGTTTAGGGGTGTGTGATGCATCGAAAAATCTTCGATTCATACCAGATTCATTCTGATACGCCAAAATTATGTATTATTAAGGGTGCGTCTTATAGAACTACTACTTTTTACGTTATAACATATTTTACAATAAAATAGTTGTAAGATACAATAAAATAGTTGTTTTCATTCCGAGTGGACAGGGATGAGCACGATCGGACACAAACCTGATTATATCGCGATAACAAATACAGAGTTCGACCGGGAGATAACTCGTAGTGATTTGAACACGATAGTCCATCAAGCAATGCAAATGGGTATTGTAATTTACATGCGTGCGTGCAGCGTACCACGAATCAGTAGAACATTCTCATACAGACAGTCCATCTATTTCAGTTAGTCGGCAATTATTTTGCAGTATTTTGGAATCCATATATGATAACAAATAATACAAATTGTTATGTAGATAATTGGAATAGTGAAATAAATTATATCATCAACTGTGTATTACAATTTTGCTGATAACAGTCGAATATTGCAGATAACATAGGTCAGAATCGTGAATTTTGCTATCACTTGTGTGATAGGGTACCTGGCCAAGCCATCCTTCTAACAAAACATTTCCCAATCAAAACACATTATTATCTTGTTTCCTTTTATAAATTCATACTTGTTGCATTTTTAACAATAATTCACGTTTGTCAATTTCAATTCAGTTAGTCCGTTGGCACTATGTTCTAAAATACTTTACTCAAGATTATTTGCATTAAAAAAAAGTATAATTGAACATTAATTATTAAAAACAACTTGATTAACATACATTTTCAACATTTATATTAGAAAATATTTTAAATTAGAACTAATATAAAAACTCTCAATTAATGTATTCAATAAATTAGATTTTATTGCTGCATTTGTTGATACTGATTAATTAATTTTAATATATTGGCTAAACAATAATGGATTTTTTTACTTCAGTCAAAATTATGCTTCTACTATTTATTTATAAGACGCCGATCGTCAAGATATGGGCGAATATGGATTTCGAATGAGTGTGGTGAGTGTAGACGAGCGAATGTAGTCATTGTTACAAACTAAGGCCGACTATTCCTTAGAAAGTGTTATTAATTAATAGTCCAATGACAAATGAACAGCCAGTGGTTATCAGCTGATCCCACTCAAAATGTATTGACTCTGATTGGGATCGAACTGAGAACCTTTAGCACATGAAGCTGGTATTGAACCAATTACGCTACCGACCAAATTATGTGATATAGTACTTTATTTATCTATGCTTATGTGACTTTGCATCAATATTTAATTCAGTCAACTCATTGTAGGTGAAAAAGGAATCAGTTATTTCATTGTTCATTTCTAAGACGCCGATTGTAGATATGTGCGAATATGAGGAGTGTATGAGTGTGATGTGTGTAATTGAACGAGTGTAGTTATTGTTACTGTCTGAGTTCGACTTAGCTCAGAAAGGACTATTTATTAATAGTGGAATCCGAATCACGTAGTGTTGGTCTGATTTCAGCTAATTGACAAGTCTCACACTCAGTTCTCTCCCCTACACAACATTCCATGTTCCAACTATGATAGTGAATAACAAAAATTAAGTTGTTTTCCATTATTTTATACATTCTTCTTTTTGCCTGTTACATATATTATTTTAACTGTAAAAAGTTTAATTTTGATAATTTTGACCAGTTACTCTCCCACAACAACAGCAAAGTACAAATATTGGCATTTAAATTTAATGAATTTAAAACAGAGCCATCAAATTTCTTTATTACTAGTTTTTCTTATATTTGTCCTTAGTTACTTAATTACAAAAGCATGCTTAGTGCTAAACAAATTTATTAGGCCTTATAATGGTTTTCAAAATAATTATGATTTATTGTGCATTTAGGCCTACTGCATTCTGTGAATCCCTTCATCTTACATTCCTTATATTATTTTTAATTGACTTTCTTACTTTGATTTTGATATAAGTTAATTTTTATATTTTTGTTGCGTACATATAACAAAAACTAACTAACATTTATATGATAAAAATGTATATTTTAAATTATCTTTCTTTGTACTAGCAAGATACGATACCTGTAACAAAAGGTATTATTGTTACTCAACCACTTCTAAAACTTAATAAAAACCATAAATTCTTTATGTGCTCATCAAATCGAGTTGCATAGAATCAAATTGCATCAAATCAAAATTCTTTGAATTGCATCGCTGCATCAAATTGAAAAAATTTGCTGCATTACCACCCCTAAACAACTTAAAAATGGAAGTAATTCAAACACAGTAACACCACGAGAATGTTGAGAAGCTCATGACATTGTTTGGAATCATGGGTCAGGCAGATAGTAGTGTCTTGACGCAATAGGTCTGTAAACTTATTGGTGCAATGACGACATCTGATGTGATGTCAGACTATCCAGAGTCAACTGTATTATATGATGCACAGGGTTATTATATAATAACAGTAAATTAGTACGATTATTACCCATTAGATGTTCTTTTTGGCTTATAACAAACATTAACAACAGTTGTATTATATTCAAGCACTTACCTCAAAGAGTTTAAGAATGAATTCCAAGTACGAGATCAATACTGGAAATCTTCCGGAATTAAGCTCAACCAATTCGAGTATGGTTTTAATGCCATTGGAGTGATAAAACTGGCCTTGAGCACACTGGACATGACCTAGAACTACTTTGTCGATGTCCGGGATTGCCCGGGACACTTCCAAGAGCATTAGCACATCTTTTGGATAGTACTTCAACAGTAAAGTGCATGTTTTCAGACAAGCATTCAACATTTCTGCATCTCTTCTTTCATGATAACTGGAACAAAGAGAAAAAAATACTAATATCAATATAGCATATTGGAGAGATAGGACATCATCAAACTAACCTTAGAAGACAAGTTCACTAACACCAGAGTAGTAGTAACATACACAAAATAAACACATAATCTCACAAATTTTCAATGCCACTGGCATTTTTTTCAGGTGAGTATAGAGAGAGAGAGAGAGAGAGAGAGAGAGAGAGAGAGAGAGAGAGAGAGAGAGAGACATGGCTTCCACTAGCGGGTAGGTGGCTGTGGTGGGGGTGTTTAGTGGTGGGGGTTGTACATCCATAGAGCAACACTCAGGTATAGATGCAGTATTTCAGTTAGTATGAAGTTTGCTGATGGAGAAGGGGTTGAGGGGAAGTGGTCTATCTTATGTTCAGATTAGGTGGGTCACGGGATTTTGTTATCCATTGGTGTGCTAATTCCATCCTTAGGAGTTGGGAACTATTGGCATGGGAAGGAAGGGATCTGATTTCTTTAATGGTGTAACACTCATCAAAATTTTGGTTATGGAGAAGAGTATAGGCAGAGACAGGTTTTTCAGGATTTTGGACTTTGCAATCATGTCTATGGCCATTCATGCGTTTTCGAAGGGTTTCACTGGTAAGGCCGATATACTGGGCAGGACAGTGCACTGGAGTTGATAAATTAGATTGGTGGAATCACAGGAGTGGTTTCTAGGTATATTCTAGGTTAAGGAGGTAGTGGAGCTGGTAAAAGATGTGGCTGGGAGATGAATAGGGCAGGTTTTGCAAGATTTCTTGTTGCAAGGATTAGAACCGGGTGGTTGCTGGTCTTTAGGACAGGCCAGGATGTTGGGATCAGGTAACTTGGGATGGATCAGGATTTGGCGGAGGTTTTTGTTTTGTCTGAAAGTCACAATAGGTTTTTCAAGGAGATCTTTGGTGTGGGGGGGAAGCTATTAAGAAGTTGAAGCCATCTTTCAGGATTTGGTTGAGTTTCTGTAGGCCATGGTGGTAATTAGTGACAAAGGGTAAGCATTGGGAACTGCTTCTGGTTTGGGATTGGTTTTGGGACTGGGCTAAACGGATTTGATTTTTAATAAGGTTGGTAGGGTAACCTCTCTTTTGGAATGCACTGACAAGTTGGTTGTTGTATTTATTTAGGTTTCTGGGAGAGGAAAGGGTAAGTTTGGCACGGGTGGCTAGGCTATAGGGTAGGGAGCGTTTAGTGTTGTTGGGGTGACAGCTGGTATAGTGAAGGTATTGTTGTTTATTGATAGGTTTGATGTGAATATCAGTTTGAAGGACACCATCCTCCAATCCAATTTTAACATCAAGGAAGACTATGCGTTCAGAAGAGGATTGCCAGGTGAAATTCAGGTATGAAAAGTTTTGCAGGCTTTGAAGAAAGGTTTCAAGATGGAATCAACTCCAAAGGATGGAATTAGCACACCAATGGATAACAAAATCCCGTGACCCACCTAATCTGAACATAAGATAGACCACTTCCCCTCAACGCCTTCCCCATCAGCAAACTACATATATATACTAACTGAAATACTGTATCTATGGATGTGTTGCTGTATGGATGTACAACCCCCACCACAGCCACCTACCCAGCAATAGTAGAAGCCATGTCTCTCTCTTTCTCCCTACCCCTCTCTCTCTCTCTCTACTCAGCGGAAGAAAATCTCAGTTGTAATAATGTTTGTATAATAAAAGAAAATTGTTTTGTATTTATATTAATGTGCAGCCTTGTAAGTTTTTTTTTTAGATGTTGATAATTAGGCCTCTGGCTAGCCTAGTGGTTAGCACTTCAGCTTCATATGCAGAGTGTCACAGGTTCAAATCCCAGGATGTCCACTTAAATTTGACAAAGGGGTTTGCACCATTGTCACTCAACAACGTTTTAATACATTTTAAAAATGCCACTGGCGGAGACAGTAAGAAAAGTAAAATAATAAAATTTACAGCATGTGCAAAAAACTTACAAGGCTGTAAAATTAATTGTTACTAATAAATTACTTCATTGATTGATACTTTTACATAGATAAAAATATAACAATATTGTATATAGGGTAATTCATGGAGTACTTCCCTCCACTTCTCCAGCACATTCTACAAGTAAAAAAATGTCATATAAACGTAGGTTCAAAGGTGCTTTGTTAGCGAGTTACAGCCAGCGAAATATTTCAGCATTAGTCCTGGGTAAAGAGTGAAATAAATTCTTACTTAACTTCTAAAAAGGTAAATTAGGTAAAAAATGAGGTTGTATCTTGTGTATTTTAATATGAAAAAGCCACTAAAATTGGTCTCAGAACTGTGCCTGTGTAGTTTTTGAGTAATTTAGGATTAAATGAAAAAAATTTGGGTATTAAATCTAGTTTTTTAAGAGCTGTGGGGAGAAGTGAGGGAAGAACTTCATGAATCACCCGGTATAGATCCATATTTACAAAAGAATTTTCAATTTCTTTTGAAAGATTAAAACAATAGGTAGTTGGTTTTAAGAATGTTTAAGAAGAATTACATGAATTAAACATAACTAAAAGAATTATTAGAGAGCAAAATTACCTCTAACAAGCTAAAGGAGCAACAATCGAGACTCTGACAAAAACTTTAACTCAATGTTGGAAGAAAAAAAAAGAAAGCCCTAAGATGAAAATTAAGGAATATTGAAGAAAACAAAGAGGCAAATAGACACTGTATAAAAAAAAGAATAATTTATTTATCGTACTCTAAAGTGAGTTAATCGGGAAAAAATAAACTTCACTTAATAGGAGTTCTTGTTGTGAAAGTTTTCTTATTCAATCAAAACTTGCAAATCCCAGTTAAAAAAAGTATTTCATTATAAAGGCTTCTAATTTCAATAACTGGTGGTAACCCAGTAAAATCTTTGTGTTTTATTTACATGGTTCTAAAGCTCTTTCAGCAATCAATGCCCTTGTGCAAGTAAGAAAAGAAAAAAAGATAAATTAATTTTACAAATAGAAAACACTAAATAAAATATCTATCTCATCAATGGCATTACATTACTTAGAACAAAATAGAAACCTTTGAGACATTCTGTCACATTTATCACAAATTAATACATTTGGTAGGCAGTGATAATATACACTATTAAAATTAGATAAATGAGAACCACTTACAGTTCAATTCTTGAGAACATTTCGTCAACTGCAAAAAATACAACATTCTTGTGTTTCTTCCTGTTTTTTAATACTTCGTTGTAGAAAGAGAGCACAGCTACAACTTTAGATCTCATAACTGATATTTCTTCTTCAGACTGCTTAGGATACTGAGTTATCTGATAGATTTGAAAAAAGTCAGTTATAACTGGATTAAAACTAAATAGCACACCACATCAATGCAAGACTGGAGCTTAAGCCTACGTTTCCAACATGTTGGAACATGCATGGGCCGGGAGCATTGTCTACTAGTGGTTTAAAGACTCTCCACATTATCAAACAGTCCTTTAAACCCTTTTGTAATTTTTTAATAATTTCAAATTTTACCTAAGGTTTTTATATCCAGTTAAGTTATATTGCCAGCAATGTCTGGAGTAGCATAAAGTAACCTGGGCCGTTTGGCAACGCTGGAGGGCTAGGGGATTGGGAAAGGAATGGGAATGGAAGAGGGATTTTCCTTAAAGGCTTGCATTGGTGTGGCGAGTATTTTAGTAATTTTAATTTAATGATAAAATAAAACTTAACTCTAAAAACTTTATAGAGAATTTTCATACATGAAAGCTTCCACGACCAATAATCAAACTACTTATGAAACTGTACTACTGGTGGAACTGTGTCTGATTACTAAGTACATATTGTTCAAGTTTCCAATATATTAAGCACACCTACAGGAATGATACATGTGCAGCTCAAGTTGCATTCTTATCTTCTTCATAAGGACATTTTCATAGAAAGATTGATTGGGTACAATGTTGTGTAGGATTGTGTAAAATATGTTATCTTCTTCATAAGGACATTTTCATAGAAAGATTGATTGGGTACAATGTTGTGTAGGATTGTGTAAAATATGTATATTCTCATGATGTGAGTCTATTTAAGAATTTGGTGTTGATTGCCTTGTGCAAGAAAAGTTAACAAAATAAATGTATAAATAAATTAATTTTAACTAGAAAAAAAAATAATTGCATTTAACTTTAATTAAAAATATAATTTCATTCAAAAAATACACAAAATTGATAAAAAACAAAATAAAAAAGTACTACTTATGCTCCATTACCAAGTGTGGGCAAGCCGGTGGCCGAGCGGTCTATGGAGTAAGGACTTTGAGCTTGGGTTATAGATAGCGCTGCTTCGAATCCAGCCTAGACTAGAGATGTATCAGTAATATTCATCTTGTACCAGTAGGTTTGCCCCCTTACTCTGTCTGAATAAGTTCCTCACACAGATCAACAGTCTATGGGGAATGGACAAAGGTTAAGAAAGGAGACCGGCTTCTCCTTCACAAAAAAAGTAAATAAAATTAAGAAACTGAAACTCAATAGTAGGTAAAAATTAATTACAACATCATTTAATTCTTCCTTACATCAACAAAATTGCAGGATTCTTTGGGAAAAACAAACTCTAAAAAAGAAAACAAACAAATACTTTGATGTACAATATCAATAGGAACATAAGGAGCTAGTTGCTCTGAAGGTTGGAAAAGGTTTACTGGAAAACATTTTATAATTCAACATAATTTATTCATAAGACGCCGATCGTCATCAAGATATGGGCAAATGAGTGTTATGAGTGTAGATGAATGTCATTGTTTCTAACTAAAGTCGACTGTTCCTCAGAAAGAGCAATTTATTAATAGCCCAATAGCCAGGGCAACTAAGGGACCTACAGCTTTACATGGAATCCAAACCACATAGTGTTGGTCTGATTTTCAGCAAACTGACAAGCTTGACACACAGTTCTCTTCTCAACACAACATCTGAACCTTGACTACCATCCAACATGGACACTCCAGATTTCTCTAGTAGTGTCCACGTCTATGGCAACTATTGAGCGGACGCCGTGTTGGTATTAAGAGGACCGAGTAGAGAGCCTATCGCCTACAATCTCCTCAACACTTTGTCCCCATTCACAACTATGGAAAAAAACAGTTGGAACAGTATGCAAGTTGAAAATTGCCTCATATTCAAATTTATACACAACTATTCAGTACATAAAAACCCAGACTAAATCCTTAATGATGTACTAAAGTTGTCGTTCCGCCTGAGCCTGGATTTCTTAATTTTACAACATTATACATGTGTAGTAAAATAATTATGGTAAAAATTTGCCGTCATTTAAAAAAGCGATTCACACTATTTTGGATTCTGTAGTATGCATCTGCTTGCAGAGAAAAGAGACATAAAATATAGCAAAGATGTCTCTATTTTGGTTTGGAATATAGAGTGAGGCATTTTAGAAGAGAATCCTACATTAATAGAAATTATGACTTGACAGCTGCATTTATAATAACAGTTTACAGAGTTACATGGTGATTTTCAATTTTTCAGTAATTTATTTATTGTATTGTTGCCTGTGTTAATACTAATAGATATAAGTGTTTTAAGTAATATTAATTACCACTTATCTACAAAAGATGCCAAGACTCTTGTAAAATGTTTAAAAAACAGCAATCCCATCAGGTCAAGACCAGAAGAATAAATATTACATAGCCTATACATATTATTTACATGTGCAATATGGCCTAAGTTAGTCCTTGAGAAGTTGGGAACAAACAAATGACAAATTATTGAATTGAATATTCAATGTTTTATAAATACAGAAACTATTTTAATTTATTTGCAATTTTGGTATAAATTTACTTCTTTCAATTCATGCTCATTAACAACAAGTCATTCAGCACAGAATTAATCTTAGGCATCTGAAAGGAACACATAATAACTATTGTTGTTTTTGCATATGGGGTTATACAATAGTGGTTTAGTTCATTGATTGTTTGCTCATAAAACCGAAAAAGTCTGTTGGCTTATCACTGCCATTACCCGTTATCAATCACACTTCATGTATTCACAGAACTGGTGCTGTTTTGTTTATCATTAGTTCCCTTTAATTAGTACTAAAGAAAATACTAGCTTGGCCATGAATGTCGATCGGCGTAACGGTGTTGAGTACTCATACAGAATGAAAAATTTTTGTTTGAAATTCCCAACTGCAAAATATGTCTTACTCATAGTAAGAGAATTGTAATTTCTGGAGTGTTTCCAAAATGTTGAGACAGTTCCATCCCTAATATTTCCTCAATTTATAAAATTTTAAAATTATGTCACTCGTATTATTATTATTATTATCACTATTTTACTGTAATATTTCAATATATAGCCTTCTAATAATTTTAAAAATCCTTGGATAAGAAATAGTGCTCAAAATACAATACAAAACATTGTAATAAAATGTTATACGTACATACCTTCTGAGACCACAAGAAAAGTGTCTCCTTAACAACATGCCAAATAGATATGGGGAAATCCCAGTGGATGAAAATGTCCTTATCCCCAGACACAACACATCGAGTACCGGCAGGAATTATTATTTTGTCTGATGCAACAAAGGGCTGAACTGGTTCCAGACTCCGAAAAACATTATTTCCTAAAGACTCCATATTAATCATTTTTGTTTGCACTTCAGTGAACTTAACTGTATTCTCTACTCTCTGTTCAATCTGAAACATATTCAAAATGACTTTATTCACTATATTTGTACAATTACATTTGGAACCATACAAACAAAGAATGGCATCAATAATATTTTATTCAAACTAATTCTATATCTGCATAAATTCCTAAAATGAATATAAAACTTTCTCCATCAAAAATCTTTTTAGATAATAAATCATCTTCTATGGTCAGTATATTCTTTGTGATTTCACTTATCAATTTCATGCCCACTGAGCTTGGTTTCTTATGATGAAATTCCAGTGAATGTTTGTTTTACCTATTTCTGGTGTAGTAGTCGTGTATTGACCCTCATGAGGGTAATCTGTAAAAATGTTGTTTAACTCTCATTACTGTTGCAAATACATAAAATCCATAAAAAACCCCTGCATTTAAAACCAAGACGCGAATACTACCGTGGACCATAGATAGATGAAATACAAAAGGTAGGGTGAAATAACGATACTGGTAGATCGGTTAACATGAATGAAGGAATACTCTGCTTTTGTTGTCAACAAATGTAACATTACAGAAAATTACTCATCCACAATGTTGCCTATGGATATTACATTAGATTTTTACTATTAAAATCTACTTTGTATCTTACCAACTGTAGTACGGTTTTAAAATGGAATGCATTCCCAACTTCCTGTCATCCTGCGGTAATACAACTTTTAAAAGACATAACCTGATGTTCCTACTTTATTGCAGGACTGTTACTACATTTACACTATTTTGTGTGTATTGTACTACAAATACCACTGTACATGTATGGGAAGGTGGGTGGGTCAGTACCAATGTACGTGTAAGGGTGGGCGGGTGGGTCAGTACCACTGTACGTGTATGGGTGGACAGGTGGGTCAGTACCACTGTAAGTGTACAGGTGGTAGGGTAGGTCAGTACCACTATGCGTGTATGGTTGGGCGGGTGGGTCAGCACCACAGTGCGTGTATTGGTAGGCGGGTGGAAGAATTTTTCTTGTTATTAACTAGTTTTGTACTTTTTTCATGGCTTTTACATTATTTTTACCATAACCTCCGCATTATCGGAGTTTTTACGTATCCCAGGTGGTCTCAGTTCCAATTACTTTTGATAACTGAGAGTCTACTGTATATTATAAGGACCATAATAAATAATTGTATATATATATTTATGATCGTAACAACATACAACATTTTATGAATCCTTTAGTAAATGTATTTTTTACGATTAAAAAACGCTTGCACAATGCCCTAAAACGGCTTGCCAACCTGAAAAAATATAATAGCTATCATTAGGGTTAAGTAAAATGTTAAAATCAGCTGTTGAATGTTAATTTTTGTTTCAATCTTTGAGCTATTACAATGTCTCGCAGTTTCGTTTGAATACGAAAACAATTATTAAAGGTAAATTATTAAAGCGTAAAATCTTAGTTTATAGTTAATCCTGTGGTTAACACTCTTTAGCCAATAAAATAAAATAAACTAGCTCAAAAAGTATAGCCTGATTGCTGAAAACTTAAACACAAGCATAGACTAGAGCATTTTATTAAAATATTCAACAACTTTTCATAATTTAACATTCTAACACTATAAAATACCATTCACTATTAAAGGCACTTCATCAAGTTGTGTTCTTCATCCAAGACCATTAAACAAACAATGGTATGTATGATCATTCAATAATTTTATTCCATCAATTAATAAAACACCAAAAATCTTGAAAAATTGTTTGATAATATGTACTCTTTTATCTTCAGATACACTGAAAGCATTAGGTAAAGTGGTATAATCAAGTTGACAGGCAATTTCTTCACAATGACACTGAAATGAGACACACTTTGATATCCATATAAGCTTTGTAATTTACTCTTCCCCTTTAGTACAGACAATCAAATTTTAAATGCCGCTTAAAGAGATCAAGAAAACTTATTACAACTAACTTAAAATCCAACGGATTTAATTAACTGTATAAAATAACACTGACCAAATAATTTTTTCAGCATAAGTTTTCAAAATGCTAATTTTATACTATACTTGATTTTGAAATAGTTATAAAAACTGTTTACCCATGGAACTAATAATTCATCATAAAATAAGTACCTGATTCACATATGATTCACTATGTGAGGCTATTGAGGTATATATGTACAAGACAGGTTGGAGCATGACAGGGAAAAACCTCTCGCACTCCTTTAACACAAGCTGCAGCCCATCATTCTCCGTGAGCCAGAAGTGTTTGAGCACAAATTGGTCACGAACTAGCAGTGCTATCATGCGGAGGAAATCCTCACAATGCACATATTCCAGTCCGAAGTTCACAACTGATAAAAACGCCACTTGATACAATGCATAGTGAGCAGCTGCACTAACTACCTTGTCCTCCTGGGGAAAAAATATTGTTTATTAATCAAATGTTAAATCTTTCATCATTTTTTGTTTTAGACTATTGCTCCACATTCGCTCAAATGTTTCTATGAGTATCATGTAAGATCTAGACATAGAACTGAGCTCTACAAGGTTTTGGACCATTGGAAAGCTGCAGAGTGTCCTATAAGGCACTAGGACTTTTAACTGTCATTTCACTCTATATCTACATAGAGTAGAAGTTATTTACATATATATAATACTAGAAGATCAAAAAACTACATTCTCCCTCTACATCATAGAACTCAATTGAAAAAAAAAAAAAAAATTATATAGGCCAAAAGATCATAGCCACCAAACTTGAAGAACCTAAGAAGGAAAGGCATGAAGCAAAACTACGAGACTCAAATATTCAAATTCCATTTATTTGTCATACAACTTGTATAGCAATGACAGTCATATGAACAGCACATCTATGCTAGTCAATAGATTCTTAAGAATATAAATTCAAAACATGAATAGATAGAAATAGTAATAATAATAAGTGAATTGATTATGAGCAATTACATATCTTTACAGTTTATTAAATTAATTAGATAAAAATTAGGTATAAATAAAAAGTTTATTAAATGAAAAGGGTGATTTAGGAGTTAATTATATAAGTTTATTAAGTCAAATGAATCAAAAATCAATATTAGGAATATTAAAAAATTCGTCAGTAGAATAAAATGGGTTCTTTAGGAGGCAGTTAAAAAATGTATTACAGAAAGATTTTTCTGAATACTTGTCAATCAAGTTGGTTAATTTATCATAAACTCTAAGTGAAACTATATTATGGCTGTTTGAAGTTTTATGTAATCTAACAAAATTAATAGTAGCTTGATCTTTAATCCTAGTTTTATACTGATGAGCACTTTTTTAATTATACCAGGAGTTCTTAAAACATATCAAATCAAATCAACGATGTAAATATTTATGACAGAAAGAATATTCAATTTAACAAATAGGGGTTTACAATGTTCTATAGGACATACATTTGAGATTGCTCTTATAGCCTTTTTCTGCAGAAGTAAGATTTCCTCTATCCTACTGCAATCCCATAAGATTATTCTATATCTAAATATTGACTGGAAGTATGCAAAATAGGCCTATCTAATATAATTTTGATGCACACAGTAAGTTAATCGTTTTAACAAATGAATTACTCTGGATAATTTATCACTAATATAATCTACATGTGGTCCCCAAGATAGTTTTGTCTATAAAAATTCCTAAAAATTTAACACTGTCAGTTGAATTATCACTTAAATTGTTTTCACTGACCGGTCTTAACGAAAATGTTACTTCTTTAGTTTTATCTTCATTTAAGAGAAATCCATTTGATTTGAACCATTCAGATGCTTTCTTTAGTGTTCTTTCACCTAGCGATTTATGTTGTTCAATGTTTGAATTTGAATTAAAAAAGGTTGAATCGTTGGCATAAAGATAAGTTTTACTGTTTACAAAATTTGGAAGGTCATTTATGCTAATTAAAAACAATAGGGATCCCAGGACCGATCCCTGAGGAACACCATTTGTGACTTCTATCTCCTGGGACCACTCACTGTCCACAAATACCTTTTATTTACGATTAAAGAAATAGGATATTAAAAAATTGAGTTGAGTATTTTTAATACCATAGTAGTTCAATTTCATTAATAATTCAGAATGATTTTCGCAGTCAAAAGCTTTGCTCAGGTCACAGAAGGTTGCCTGGGCGAAAGTTTTTCCTTCAAAAGCTGATAGGACTTTGTGCACCAGCATATCTACAGCATAAAAAGTACTAGCTGGAGGAATATTCAGTTTATTCAATGCAAGATTATTTTGAACTAGTACACAAAAATATGTAAAGCAAGACATAGAATATAAATGTATGACGCCGTTGAATATTCTCTACATGAATAATCTTAGATCCGGGACCAACACACATTTGGTGTATTAGAGATTTATCCATGACCAACACAAGTTATGTGTATTAACTTTTGAGATATAGGCTAATATAATTTTCTTTTCAAACAACAGTACAATTTATTATTATTAAAACCATTCCATGTAGAACTTTATTATCTTCACATATCAGAAGTTTTTATAACTTTATATGCAATAATAAATAGATTGCAAGCAAAATAAGACGCAGAACACAAGTGTGCTTTCAAAAACTCCCATAACCGGGTGGCGGAACTAAAAAGGGCCAACTTTGACAATTATTCTATTGGACTTCCTTATCCTACATCAATTCTTGTTATCATTATAACCTACTTTTAGGATATGCTAGAAAGTAATAAATTAGGAACTTCAGGCCTCAGTTTTATGTTATTCAAAATTGTAGTGAATTTTCTTCACGTGAAAAAAGTTTATTTGATGCTTATACAAAATAATTCACACGTATTTCATATTTAAATACTATTATATATCTAAAATATGAATTCCTACATATTTGTAATTTGCAATTAATTTAGCACATTTAGACTATCTTGGAATTATTGGCAAAAATGTTTGCGACCTTCTAAAAGAGTTGCAAATAAGAAAAACAAAATACAACGTTAGCAATTTTTTTCACTCTTTTTATAATTTAAATTGTTTACAATTCGGATGAGTGAAAGTACATTTCTTGAGGAAGACAATGATAAGCAGTTTTATAATATATGACTACATTTACTATTTTTTTCTTTTATTAATGAAAAAGGCTTACAGCATGCACCAAAAATAGGCTGTTTGGTTGCGGCGCAACATAGTCCGGATCAAGGGCTAAAAATGAAAATTGATAGATTAATATGTTGAAAATCTTCAATCTTATATTCATATCTTATACTTTTGTGATTTTATTGTTTATTGCTAAAAAGAGATTAAGGTTTAGGTCAGACGAAAGTGAAACAAAAAAAAGCAAACCAAGAAAACGTGCTGCAGTCACTAGGATCTGTATCTTATATTGCATTGGTAAATGGCAAAGAATGCTGTCATCAATCAAGCTGATCAACTAAGAATATTTTTTTCCAATGGTGTACAGGAAGTTTTTTTTTATTCAAAGAAAAAAATTTCATTAATAGTGACTTGGTTATGTAACAGTTTAACATTAATCAGGCGTTTAATGTTTATAGAAACAACAAAGCAAATAAACAAAGCGAACAAAACAATCTCAATGATAGATCTGTTTGGAACTGAGAACAAATATATTGTGAATCAGCTATTAATAACCCTTTTCACAGAGAATTAAATTAGAGCCATTTAATTCTCTGTGTGTAAGGCCACGAGAGCGTCCTTCCCTCTGTTGCGCATGATGATAATTAACTATAAATAACTTTGATAATTTATATATTTTTAAAAAGAAATGCATTTTATTCCTGTAAAATAATTAATTGCAATTCAATAAATCTCCTAAAACTGTTACGGTTGAAAATCTTTGTTTGTTAATTGATTTTGATGGTTTAAAAATGTATTTATTATAATGTTATCTTTATTAATGTTACTTGTTTGTTTTATTTATTGTTGTTTATTTATATTTATTTTGGTATGTTTATTTTAGACGTTATGTAATAACTTGTTGAAACTTATTTGCTAAGTATTATAGAATGTTTATTATGATATTGTGATCATTATTTTTAGTTTTTTATGTAAATATTGTGCTTCGGTTGTTCTTCAGAGAAATTGGACTTGACTCAAACCACTATATTGAACTTTAATATATTAATATTTAATATTTGTTCTGCTATAATGTAATTGGGATATCCTGTTTTATAGCAAGAAAAATAAAAATGAAATAAAATAAAATAGAGCTAAGTGTGCAATTATAAAAAAATTAAATATTTCCTACATGAAAACTGATTTGTTATAATTTCATATGTTAAATTGAAATTCAAAAATATACTCGTATGTATACTTTTGGGCATTATTTTACTGTATTTGTACCCTAATTACTGTTTAAGAAGAAATTGCAACATCTATTAATTTTATCACTAGGAAAAAATACTATACTTTCTTTGTGTTATAGATATACAAAAATTTAAGAAAATACTAGTTTGAAGCTACAATAAATATACATTCGAATTTTCTGATTTTGAATTAGAAAAATATATATAGACCTATCTAAAAAGTTAGCAAGTCTTCAAAACAAGAGTTTGGTGTGGACAAAAAATTTATATTCTAAATTCAATAGCAACCTACATTATTTTAACCAGCTATATTGAAACAAACAAAAAACAATAAAGGCTTAGAACTATTTTTTAGCACAAACTAATTAATAGGTCTGCCTTCATATCACTAGATCGGCCTGAATGATGTCTGAGATTGGACTTGGAGCATAGTTGATCACAGTCACTAATGCCCATATTACTGTAACTGTTCACTACATTATGAAGTAAAATATCTTCTGCGTAACTTTCAATATTTAGTTTACTTAAAGTACTTGAAATAATTTGGTCTGAAGTATTACTAACAACATTTTCAAAATTATTATCGTCTGTTTTCTCCATTTTCATGTTTTTCTTCTTACATGTCTTACAACTATTTATCTTTCACTTTATACAAAATAAACTTTAAATAAGAAGGAATAAAACTGAAAAAATTACTAAAATCCCTATATCTTTAAGGTTTTGAACCATTTTCCCTTTTATAAATAAATAACACACAAACTACTATGACACTTAATAGTTTTACTAACTTTGCACATTATATTGAATAATATGATAAATAAATAAGTGAAACAATGTAAACACAAAACCAAGCTACTATGATGAATCAAAACAAACAATGCTGTAAGGCAGAACATATGCTAATAGCGATCGCTTCCATAGCCGTCTACATTATATCACAGCTATAGCTTTGTATTGCTTTTACCAGGGATACGTATTAACATCATATCCACTCTAATATATCTACCCAAACCTAATTGACATTTTAAAAGCAAATATAAATTAAATATTATATTCGTGGCTCGGCAAAAAAATAAACAAATACGTCTACAGCCATTTGCCACACAAAGATTGCGTCTGTAGAGTTTGCCATGTCATTGTTCTTATTATCACATCCCAGAAAACTTTTATGACCAGATAATGTAAGTTATCAGTGTGTCGGCCTCTCTTAATACTTTGTAATCTTCTTAAGAATTTGTTAGTAATCATAGTTTTCCGATTATAATACAATGCATGTGCAACCTAAGAGGTGAAGCTTCCCAAATGGCTACCACAAAATGAAACCCACAACTACTTACTCTAGGCACAAGTGCTTTACTGGACACAATCACTCATGTAATGAATGTACTCAACAGTACATTTATTAAGTTATCATTATTTATTCAAGATAGTTCAATAAAAATGCATTGTGACAGTTGAAGAGAGGTGTACCAGTTTACAATATGCCTTTAATTTTGACAGGCACAAAATGAACTAAGACTACTTACCAAAATTTGAGGGCAAAAGAGAGTGTCATTGAAGTACTTCCATGGATTTGAGACCTTTATTGTCTGAGCAATAAACTCTTGCATTGCTTGAGACTTTGTTCCTAGAGCGGTGAGCCGATGTACTATGAACCAAATACTCAGTAGAGCAGCTCCCTCTTCTGCTTTGCGATCCATCAGAAACTTAACTTTATTATTAATAGATTTAAACGTATCTGCATTACTCCATCTTGGATCTTCAGCGGTTCTGAAAATGACCAAGCGTAAGTGAAAGATCAAAAAGATATAAATAAACTGTAAAATAAAACATTTAAAGTAAATGTTATGTTTTCTCTTGGATATATTTATACTAAAGTTATATTTATAAGTTTTTGTTCAAACTAGATTAAAATGTGAACTTTACAGCAAGTTGTAAACAGAACAAAGAGGTTTCTCAAACATAAAAATTTAGTTTTATTGCCACCTTGTCTGAGAAAAAAACTGTTAATATCTTCCTTAAAAATATCAATCCATAGAAAATTTTGTATTTTAACCAGTACTATTTTCTCTAATAACTTAGCTACATACCATTATAAAAATCTAAGATCTTATACATCTCTTTTTATTTGGTGAAATCATGAATTTTATTTTAAAAGTAATCACAACAAATCTTTCAAAATGCAACGTGGTCTAACAGTGCTAACTTGCACAAGGTTAGTAAACTTCAAAATTTAAAAAGTTGAATGAAGTAATAAACCATCTCAATTCCACCAAGGAATGCAGAAAATGTTTAAAATATTTAAATTTCAAATTAATGAAACAAAAGAAGAAAATGTCTTAGTAACAAATTAATATGACACCATACTTACAGCACATCAAATCCAACCAGCTGAATTAAATGGACAAGGAATAGCCTACGTAGAAATTTGTATGGTGATTCCTTCGATCGACTTGTTGATTCCCTTTCTAATGTTTTTGATTCCTGTAAAAGTAGTTGTTTCAAGTTTTTTTTTTATAAAGTGTGCTATTGCTCCTAATGGAGCCATTGCAATTAATTACTTAAAACTGTGGATATTAGAGATTTACCCTGTTCAAATTAAACCATTATTATTCATTATTCATCTCTAAGACGCCGATCGTAGAGATATGGGCGAATATGAGGCATGAATGAGTGTGATGAGGGTAGATGAACGAGGCCTTTTACTATTTGAGTTCGTCTTAGCTCAGAAAGGACTATTTATTAATAGCCCAATAGCCAGGGCAACTATGGGACCTACAGCTTTATGTGGAATCCGAACCACGTAGTGTTGGTCTGATTTTCAGCTAACTGACAAGTTTGACACTTAGTTCTCTTCTCTAAACAACACCCAAACCTTGACTACCATTCAACACGGACACTCCAGACTTCTCTAATAGTATCTATATTGATGACAACCCTTGAGCGGACGCCGTGTCGGTATTAAGAGAACCGAGCATGGAACCTATCGCCTACAATCTCCTAAACACTTTGTCTCCAAGTAGCTGAGTTACAGCACTGCGCCACCAGTGCCAACTCAGAATGGATTTGTCAAAACATACCGTTTAATTTATCAGCTGCGAGCATCTACCATGAAATAATGACTTAGCTGTGCATCAATTCACCAAGTACAATAATAGAAACAGAGTGAAGTCTGTAATCTCTGCTCTCTGAATTGATGTTACTACAATTCTTTTTGGTATAAATTTGGTTAAATAAATCCAGTTGATTTTCTTTTATAGTTAACGCTTTGGAATCTAAATACCAGTATGGCTCAGAGAAAGCATGTTTTGTATTAATGGTGAACATATGCACCATAACTTCTGTGTTGAAAGTAACAAGTGATCGAAGATGTACTGTGGCCAAGCTCAATGTCAAGAATTGAGTTCAAATTTAGCTGCAGCTAGTACTTTTTCCATGCAAATTTATAAAGGCATCGTCTGTAGCATAGTGGTCAGGGCCCACTTGAAATAAACGTGTCTGGCGGGGGAAGATGATGGGTATTATAGTTGTACATAACAAAACATGTTTGCAACCTTTTACTATAGTAGAGGAAAAGGACACGTATTTTTTTAATTCTTTAAAATATCTGTAATATTTTTATTTATAAATAGGACATAAAAATAGTTTAATAAGCACTGGAGTGTAATAGGACATGTAAATTAAGTGAAATAACTGGCATAGGACGAATATAAATTAAAATATTAAAAATACATAAAGAATAGTTGGGAGTCCAAACTGTTTAATACAAGCCATGTGTATTTTTTTAGTAGACCTACATTGTTGAGGTATAAAGCATGTCTTAATTCAAGAGTTAAAGTTAAAGTTAAAGATTGTCTTATTTAACCAGGCGAAGTTAGGGCTAAGGAGCCCTCTCTAACACTTAACCTGGGGACCGACGGCTTTAAGTGACTTCCGAACCACGGGAGCGGCAGGGCAAAATCTATTAGTGGTCACATCGGGAATCGAACTCGGACCGACAGCGTGGCAAGCCAGCGCCTTAGCCCCTTATCTACGGCCGCTCCTCCTCTAGTTAGGTAGAGTATATATATTTTACTTCACTTTACTTATATATATTTTTATTATACTTTACTTTTTGTAATTAAGAAAATTCTAATTACAAAAAATGTTAATGATCAAAAATTTGGAAGATTATTGCAAAAAATTACTCCAGAAAACTGTCAAATAAATAACTGTAAAATAGTATTGGCAGCTTTGAATCATTTTTGTTTTTGAACAATATTTGAAGAGCATATTCATCGAGAATTTAAATAGAATCAGTCTGTTACCACTACATACTATAAGTTTAAAATAACAATCCTATTAAGCAGTGATAATTACTTTTTTCATAGTACAAAACTGAGATACTCAGAGTTACGAAAATAGCAAGTGACATTTTCTAACAGGCACTACCAATGATGAAGGCCAAGGTTACAAAAGCAAATTGAATGACGGGGTTGGCATGCAAAGCATGCTGGGGTGTCTCCTTGTGGTGCGTATTGAAGTAAGTCACAGACTCTTTCTAGTTCACATTCACATCAGTTACTTATTATTTAGTTTGAGTGGCCTCGTGGCCCCGAAATATTTCACAACTATCTGTGTTTGTGTCACATATATGCCTCTAGTTTACCAATATATCAGGTATATACTCTCCTGTCCCTGTTTACTAATAATCCTAGGCCTAGTAAGCTAATAATGACCTGTTATTTAGTTTGAGTGGCCTCGTGGCCCCGAAATATTTCACAACTATCTGTGTTTGTGTCACATATATGCCTCTAGTTTACCAATATATCAGGTATATACTCTCCTGTCCCTGTTTACTAATAATCCTAGGCCTAGTAAGCTAATAATGACCTGTTATTTAGTTTGAGTGGCCTTGTGGCATCAGGATGTTCACAACTATCTGTGTTTGTGTCACATATATGCCTCTAGTTTACCAATATATCAGGTATATACTCTCCTGTCCCTGTTTACTAATAATCCTAGGCCTAGTAAGCTAATAATGACCTGTTATTTAGTTTGAGTGGCCTTGTGGCCCCGAAATATTTCACAACTATCTGTGTTTGTGTCACATATATGCCTCTAGTTTACCAATATATCAGGTATATACTCTCCTGTCCCTTTTTACTAATAATCCAAGGCCTAGTAAGCTAATAATGACCTAATAAAACGTATATGAGCAAATATTGGAAATAGTATAAGATAATACAATTCATAGATCGTAAATCCAATATAAAATTTATTACAACACAAACGTTTTCGAAAGCAAAGCTTCCATCTTCAGGTTATGTGTAAATAAAAATTATTATTTTTTACAATTAGAAAAATATATAAATGAAAAACATCTGACTATTCAACAAAATTTAAATGCTGAGAAAAACATGTGAGAAAATCAAAGAGAAAAAAGTAAAAATTATGTTGACTTTTTTGTAATTAAATTAATCAGTCTAGAGTTTAAGATAGGTCCTTCATCGTTATTTAATAGTTTATCATTTCTTTCTGATTTTATAAAGTATGTCTCCCATGCATTTAAGAATTTAGGCTTGACTATCTGTTTAAGTAATGAAACATTGTGTTTTGAAAAATTATGATTATTGTCTATGCAATAGGCAGCTATAGCAGATTTTTCTCTTCTGTTGTATTTAAAATGGGCTTGATGTTCACTGAATCTTTTGTTGATAGTTCTTTTAGTTTGACCTATGTATACCATTTCGCAATCATTGCATTTTATTTTGTATATGCCAGATTGAGAATCTTTTTCAACTTTATCTTTAGGGTTACCTATTTTATTTTTTAATTTATTAGTGGATTTAAATGATATCTTAGATTTCATGTTCTTGTTAACTATTTTTTGTACATTTCTTGAAATGCTTGAGTATGTGCCACTAAGCCATTTTTCATCTTCATTTTTTGTATTAAATAAAGTTGTTCGGTTTCGTTTTTCATGTTTTTTCTTTGCTTTTCTTAGCATGTTATTAATCAATGATTCATTGAAACCGTTAAAAATTGCAACATCTTTTATATATTCTAACTCTTTATAATATCTAGTAGCAGTTAAAGGTGTATTCAAAAGTCTGAATATTAATGAATTGAAAACAGCTCTTTTTTGTTCAGCTGGATGAAACGAGTCATTTACTATGTATCTATCAGTATGAGTCGGTTTTCTATATATATCAAATTCTAAATTGACATTATTTCTGATGACTAATAAATCTAGGAAAGCAAGTTTTTTATCCAGTTCTATTTCGTGAGTAAACTTTATACTAGGGTAAATATTATTGATTTTGTTCATAAAAACATTTAGGTTTTCTTTTTTGCTAAAAACAGCAAAGACATCATCAACATATCTTATCCATACTCTTGGAAAATAACTTAATGATTGTTTTGCAAATTGTTCGAAATGGCTCATAAAAATATTAGCTACCAGGCAAGATAGTGGATTACCCATATTTACACCATCTTTTTGTGCATAGTATTTATTGTTGAACGAGAATATATTCTGATTTATGCAGATTTTGATAAGTTCCATATATTCTTTTGTTTCATTCTTGGGTATATTGATGTTATAAAGCCATTCTTCGATTAATTCAATGGATGTGTTTATGGGGACATTAGGATAAAGGCTGACAACATCAAACGACACCATATATTCATCATCATCTAAGGTTAAATCTTTTACTAACTTTATGAAATAGGTATGAATTCATAAAGTTAGTAAAAGATTTAACCTTAGATGATGATGAATATATGGTGTCGTTTGATGTTGTCAGCCTTTATCCTAATGTCCCCATAAACACATCCATTGAATTAATCGAAGAATGGCTTTATAACATCAATATACCCAAGAATGAAACAAAAGAATATATGGAACTTATCAAAATCTGCATAAATCAGAATATATTCTCGTTCAACAATAAATACTATGCACAAAAAGATGGTGTAAATATGGGTAATCCACTATCTTGCCTGGTAGCTAATATTTTTATGAGCCATTTCGAACAATTTGCAAAACAATCATTAAGTTATTTTCCAAGAGTATGGATAAGATATGTTGATGATGTCTTTGCTGTTTTTAGCAAAAAAGAAAACCTAAATGTTTTTATGAACAAAATCAATAATATTTACCCTAGTATAAAGTTTACTCACGAAATAGAACTGGATAAAAAACTTGCTTTCCTAGATTTATTAGTCATCAGAAATAATGTCAATTTAGAATTTGATATATATAGAAAACCGACTCATACTGATAGATACATAGTAAATGACTCGTTTCATCCAGCTGAACAAAAAAGAGCTGTTTTCAATTCATTAATATTCAGACTTTTGAATACACCTTTAACTGCTACTAGATATTATAAAGAGTTAGAATATATAAAAGATGTTGCAATTTTTAACGGTTTCAATGAATCATTGATTAATAACATGCTAAGAAAAGCAAAGAAAAAACATGAAAAACGAAACCGAACAACTTTATTTAATACAAAAAATGAAGATGAAAAATGGCTTAGTGGCACATACTCAAGCATTTCAAGAAATGTACAAAAAATAGTTAACAAGAACATGAAATCTAAGATATCATTTAAATCCACTAATAAATTAAAAAATAAAATAGGTAACCCTAAAGATAAAGTTGAAAAAGATTCTCAATCTGGCATATACAAAATAAAATGCAATGATTGCGAAATGGTATACATAGGTCAAACTAAAAGAACTATCAACAAAAGATTCAGTGAACATCAAGCCCATTTTAAATACAACAGAAGAGAAAAATCTGCTATAGCTGCCCATTGCATAGACAATAATCATAATTTTTCAAAACACAATGTTTCATTACTTAAACAGATAGTCAAGCCTAAATTCTTAAATGCATGGGAGACATACTTTATAAAATCAGAAAGAAATGATAAACTATTAAATAACGATGAAGGACCTATCTTAAACTCTAGACTGATTAATTTAATTACAAAAAAGTCAACATAATTTTTACTTTTTTCTCTTTGATTCTCTCACATGTTTTTCTCAGCATTTAAATTTTGTTGAATAGTCAGATGTTTTTCATTTATATATTTTTCTAATTGTAAAAAATAATAATTTTTATTTACACATAACCTGAAGATGGAAGCTTTGCTTTCGAAAACGTTTGTGTTGTAATAAATTTTATATTGGATTTACGATCTATGAATTGTATTATCTTATAATAATGACCTGTTATTTAGTTTGAGTGGCCTTGTGGCATCAGGATGTTCACAACTATCTGTGTTTGTGTCACATATATGCCTCTAGTTTACCAATATATCAGGTATATACTCTCCTGTCCCTGTTTACTAATAATCCTAGGCCTAGTAAGCTAATAATGACCTGTTATTTAGTTTGAGTGGCCTTGTGGCATCAGGATGTTCACAACTATCTGTGTTTGTGTCACATATATGCCTCTAGTTTACCAATATATCAGGTATATACTCTCCTGTCCCTTTTTACTAATAATCCTAGGCCTAGTAAGCTAATAATGACCTGTTATTTAGTTTGAGTGGCCTTGTGGCATCAGGATGTTCACAAATATCTGTGTTTGTGTCACATATATGCCTCTAGTTTACCAATATATCAAGTATATACCCTCCTGTCCCTGTTTACTAATATTCCTAGGCCTAGTAGGCTAATAATGACCTGTTATTTAGTTTGAGTGGCCTTGTGGCATCAGGATGTTCACAAATATCTGTGTTTGTGTCACATATATGCCTCTAGTTTACCAATATATCAGGTATATACTCTCCTGTCCCTGTTTACTAATAATCCAAGGCCTAGTAAGCTAATAATGACCTGTTATTTAGTTTGAGTGGCCTTGTGGCATCAGGATGTTCACAACTATCTGTGTTTGTGTCACATATATGCCTCTAGTTTACCAATATATCAGGTATATACTCTCCTGTCCCTGTTTACTAATAATCCTAGGCCTAGTAAGCTAATAATGACCTGTTATTTAGTTTGAGTGGCCTTGTGGCCCCGAAATATTTCACAACTATCTGTGTTTGTGTCACATATATGCCTCTAGTTTACCAATATATCAGGTATATACTCTCCTGTCCCTTTTTACTAATAATCCTAGGCCTAGTAAGCTAATAATGACCTGTTATTTAGTTTGAGTGGCCTTGTGGCATCAGGATGTTCACAACTATCTGTGTTTGTGCCACATATATGCCTCTAGTTTACCAATATATCAGGTATATACTCTCCTGTCCCTGTTTACTAGGCCTAGTAAGCTAATAATGACCTGTTATTTAGTTTGAGTGGCCTTGTGGCCCCGAAATATTTCACAACTATCTGTGTTTGTGTCACATATATGCCTCTAGTTTACCAATATATCAGGTATATACTCTCCTGTCCCTGTTTACTAGGCCTAGTAAGCTAATAATGACCTGTTATTTAGTTTGAGTGGCCTTGTGGCCCCGAAATATTTCACAACTATCTGTGTTTGTGTCACATATATGCCTCTAGTTTACCAATATATCAGGTATATACTCTCCTTCTTCTTCTTCTTCGTGTGGTGTAATGGCTTCTCTGTACAGCTCCCGGTTATTTTTACACATTTTCATGGAAAAAACGATTAAATGACTCTAAAAGTGTTAAAAAACAAAAGTCTAGACTATTACAAACATTTTGTGCTAATAGGTTTTAACCGAGTAAAGGTATTTTAGTTATTTTGACCATCATCAAAACGGGTAAGACCAAACCATGCATTAAGCCTAGCTTGCTCCACTTGCAATTTTCAATAAGTTTACAAACTGAAAGTATTAGAAGTTGCTCAAAGTTTTATTGCTTAAAACTCTTTTTAAGTGGTGCATTAGTGATAATGACCAAGGATTTGTGATTTTTTACTGAACATTTTTTTGTGTTACGATAAATTAAATATACCGTACCAAGTTCAGTGTCGGCCATATTGAATGACTTGTAGTTTAAGTGAGAGGAAGAACGCTCTCAGTCAATTAGAGTGAACGATCACCCAGCCAATCACAGAACGGCACTGTTACTTTTGCTTTTACAATTATTAATTCATTATAATCTTGTAATAATGGGTAGAAGGCCTAAATGTGGCAAGTGCACTAAGGTAGTGACTGAGAATAGTAAGGCTATTCTGTGTGATTATGAATGTGGTTTGTGGTTTCATATTGACTGTGTTGGAGTTGACCTGAGTGAGTATGGACAACTTTCAAACTCAGATGAAAAGTGGTATTGCAATATATGTGATCTCAAAAGTGACAATAGGGACCTTAGAGATCAAGTTAAAAATTTAAATGCTACTGTTAGTTTACTCCAGTCAGATCTTAAAGAATCTCAAGACTTATATGAAGCAGCGTGTAAGCGAAATTCTTGTATAAATGACCTTTATTTAGATAAAGAGCAGGAGATAATTAGACTTCAGATGGAAATTGACAAATTAAGAAGTCATAACCTCAATACTGGTTTTAAAGACAAATCACATAATCAATCTCTTTTCAATGACTCATTGGCATTCCCACCACTTAGGCTTAGTAATAGATATTCTGTTTTATCCGAACAAGGAGTTGATAATGATAGACTTAATAATGAAGATAATTCACCACCAATAAACTCTTCATTACGAAGGGAGGAGGGTAGATTCTCAACTCCAATAGGCTCCATGGCTCGACGGGGAATCAGGAAGAATCAGACAAACACATCTAAAGACTTGCTTAATGATAACCGTTGCCAGAGAACGATACACAAGAAAGTGAAAACAAGGACGGTATCTAATACAACTGTTGAAGTAGGACAGAGTAGTTTAAGAGTAGGGTATGATAAAGGCAGTTGCACTAAACATGTACCTAAATTGTTAATTTTGTCAGATAGTCATGGGAGGAACATAGGCCAGCATATAAATCAGAAAATAGACAGAACAAAACTGGAGGTATTTTCTATGTGTCGCCCAGGGGCTGGGCTTGTAAATGTTATGTCAGGAATTGAATCTTTTAGTGATAGATTTACTAAGCAAGATTACATTGTAATAATAGGAGGCAGTAATGATATTGTAAGTGAGAGTAGGTCAATACTAACAAAGAACATCATTAATAGGCTAAAGGCCATTTCAGAGAAGACAAATGTAATTTTTTGTAGCTTACCTATTAGGTTTGATAGGCCTGAATTGAATGATGCAGTGCATCTATGTAATGTTGAGCTAAATGCTCTATCTGATATGAAACTTCTACCTATTGATAACATACACAGAAAATATTTCACCAAACATGGACAACACCTTAACAAAGCAGGTAAATTTGTTTTAATTTCTAAGATTTTGAAAGCTGTGTATGATATTGATAGTAAGGTGCATAATGTAGGTAGTAATTTTTTAGATTAGGCCTACATCAGTCATATAAGCAGAACAATTTTGACAAACTTCATAATGTGAAGGAATCCTTATTAAATTGTACAATGGTTAATGATAAAACAATAGATGTTTTTACTGTTCTGCAGCTTAACTGTCAATGTCTTAGAAATAAATTTTTGGACTTAGAGCATTTATGTATGAGTGAGAGTGTGGATGTTGTTTGTGTGTCAGAACACTGGCTTAAGGCATGGGAAGTAGATCTTTATACACCTAAGAGTTTTGTAGCAGCCAATATATTGTGTAGGAATGTTTTTAAAAATGGGGGGGTTGGAATCTTTTTAAAAAGAAATATTGAGTTTGAGGTTGTTGATGTAACGGATTATTTTGTAGAATTGCATTGTGAAATAAGTTGCATCCAGCTAACCTCATGTAAATTGATTGTTATAAGTATTTATAGATCACCGGCTGGAAATATGGAAACTTTTTTAGAAAATTTTGAATTAACAGTTAAAAAGATTTTAGGTAAGTATTCTTCATATAAAATAATTATATGCGGAGACTTTAACATTGAAATGGCAAAACCTACTACAAATATCTCTTTAAAATTTCTGAATATATTGCGGTCTTATAACTTTTTCTGTGTAATTAAAAACCCTACCAGAAATAAAGCGTGTATAGACAACATAATTGTTAATTTTTCAAGAGATCTTTATAAAGCCAGAATATTAGGGGGCAGCTTTGCAGATCACGACCCTTTACTACTGGAAATGAAACTCAAAACTGATAAATGTTTAAAAAGTAATAATAACAATGGTAAAAATGACACATTCATCCGTACTCAATCAGACAATCAAATTAAGGAATTTGCGGAATGTCTGCTCAACAATCAATGGAGTTTTACCAAAAACTTGTCTAGGCCTGGTGGTGTATCTGATGCACAGATGTGTGATCGATTTTTTAAAATGTATATTGACCTATGGCACACTTGTTCACCTCTGGTTAAATGTAAATCTAATCATAATAATAGCTATAGAAATAAGTACAATAAGGTTAATTGGTATTCTGTGGAGCTTGCAGACTCTAGAACATTAATGCTCTCATATTTTACAATGTACAAAAATATGGTTCCAGGTACAATACAATCCAATCAGGCATACAAAATTTACCAAAATTTGAAAAAGAAATACAGAAAACAATTGGCAAATGCAAAAAAATTGGCTTGTCAAAATTATATAGAAAATTCTGCAAATAAGTGTAAGGCCGCGTGGGAAGTCATCTCGGGGGAAAGCTCACCTACACACACACAGCAGGTAAGTCTCGAACCAGATATGGTCAATAATTACTTTCTAAATTCTGTACATGATTTGGGGCAGCAGTTTGATAAGTCAGTTGTTTCAGCTATTAACCTTTTAAATAATACAAACTTAATTAGGCCTAATAGTTTCCGTTGGAGAATGACCACACCTGAGGAGGTGAGTAAAACAGCTGCTCAATTGTCGAATTCTAAGGCAATGGACTGTTATTGGCTTTCAAATAATATTATTAAGAAAACTATTCATTTAATTAATGTACCTTTGGCCTTTATTTTTAACACATGTTTTCACTTAAGTTACTTTCCTGAATTACTAAAATTATCCAAAGTAGTACCAATATTTAAGAAGGGAGATAAAAGCTCACCACAGAATTACCGTCCAGTCTCAATAGTTCCCATTTTTTCAAAATTATTCGAATCAATTATATATAGTCAATTAAGTGAATATTTTGAAAGAAACAATTTAATTTCAGTTTCTCAATTTGGATTCAGGAAAGGTATGTCTACCGTAACTGCAGTACAGCAAATTGTTGGGAATAGTCTAGAGGCGTTTGAAAATAAGGAAACTGTTGCTCTCACCCTTTTTGATCTTACTAAAGCTTTTGATTGTGTACCTTTTGATATTTTACTTTATAAACTTAAATATTATGGAATTGACACCCATTCACTTAACTTGATAAAATCATATCTCAGCAATAGAACTCAATATGTTGCACTCAACAACAGGAATTCTGCGGTTGCAAGTGTCTCAACTGGGGTGCCCCAGGGCTCTGTCCTAGGGCCTTTTCTGTTCATAGTAGCCATAAATGATTTGCCATATAACAATACTAGTGTAAATACAATAGTATATGCGGACGACACCACCATTATGAAAAGTCATAAAGACCTAAATTATTTAAATGATGTAATTGAGGGCTCAACAAGGGATGTACTGAATTGGTTTCAAAGTAATAAACTACATTGTAATAAAGATAAAACTCAGAATTTGATACTTAGTCTCAAAAATGAAATTCCATACAATTCAGTAAAACTGTTGGGCATAAACATTGATAGTAAATTGTGTTGGAAAGACCAAATCAACAATATCTGTAAAAAAATATCCAGAACAGTATTTTTATTTTGGAAGCTAAAGCCACTTGTAAATTTAGAATACTTAAGAATTGCATACTTTGGCTTGTTTCAATCGCATATCACCTATGGGTTGATACTGTGGGGACATTCTCATTGTGTGCATGAGATATTATTAATACAAAAGAAAATTGTTCGCAATATGGCAGGGGCAGGGGCCCTGGAGCACTGCAAACCGCTTTTTGTTTACCTTAAAATCTGCACAATTATTAACCTATATATTTTTCAAGTCTTAATGTATGCCAAAGATAATTTAAATTTATTTCAAAAAAGGCAAAACATACACAATCATAAGACTAGAAATAGAATCAATCTGGATATTCCTCATCATAGGCTTACCCTTACAGGCAAGTCCTATAAAATTAATTGTGTTACATTTTTTAATAAGCTCCCCGAGATTGCTTGGACAATACCACGTAATAAATTTAAAACTGTCATTTATAACTGGCTTCTCAATAATCCATTCTATTTTATTTCCGAGTTTCTAGAGTCTGACTTGAACATAACTTTTTTCAATATGTAAATGTAATAGTCTTTTCTGTTTTCTGTTTTAAGTATAGATTAATTTAAATATGTGTATGTTGAAGAGTAATTTATTGTAAAATTTTAATATATAGTAATTTATTGTTGAATCTTAATATATGGTAATTTTATTGTTGAATTTTATTATGTAATTATTTATTGTTAAATTTTAAGATAATATAGTGATTTATTGTAGTTTTAATATGTAATGATGATTGATAAGCAAATTTTGACAGAGTGCAACTGCCTTGTTTTAGATTAGATTTGTAATTATAGATTGACATGTCCTATTCGAACTTATGTTTGTCAATGGAATAAATAATTCTTGATTCTTGATTCTTGATTCTTGATTCTTGATTCTTGATTCCTGTCCCTGTTTACTAGGCCTAGTAAGCTAATAATGACCTGTTATTTAGTTTGAGTGGCCTTGTGGCATCAGGATGTTCACAACTATCTGTGTTTGTGTCACATATATGCCTCTAGTTTACCAATATATCAGGTATATACTCTCCTGTCCCTGTTTACTAATAATCCTAGGCCTAGTAAGCTAATAATGACCTGTTATTTAGTTTGAGTGGCCTTGTGGCCCCGAAATATTTCACAACTATCTGTGTTTGTGTCACATATATGCCTCTAGTTTACCAATATATCAGGTATATACTCTCCTGTCCCTTTTTACTAATAATCCTAGGCCTAGTAAGCTAATAATGACCTGTTATTTAGTTTGAGTGGCCTTGTGGCATCAGGATGTTCACAACTATCTGTGTTTGTGTCACATATATGCCTCTAGTTTACCAATATATCAGGTATATACTCTCCTGTCCCTTTTTACTAATAATCCTAGGCCTAGTAAGCTCATAATGACCTGTTATTTAGTTTGAGTGGCCTTGTGGCATCAGGATGTTCACAACTATCTGTGTTTGTGTCACATATATGCCTCTAGTTTACCAATATATCAGGTATATACTCTCCTGTCCCTTTTTACTAATAATCCTAGGCCTAGTAAGCTAATAATGACCTGTTATTTAGTTTGAGTGGCCTTGTGGCATCAGGATGTTCACAACTATCTGTGTTTGTGTCACATATATGCCTGTAGTTTACCAATATATCAGGTATATACTCTCCTGTCCCTTTTTACTAATAATCCTAGGCCTAGTAAGCTAATAATGACCTGTTATTTAGTTTGAGTGGCCTTGTGGCATCAGGATGTTCACAACTATCTGTGTTTGTGTCACATATATGCCTCTAGTTTACCAATATATCAGGTATATACTCTCCTGTCCCTGTTTACTAATAATCCTAGGCCTAGTAAGCTAATAATGAATGACCTGTTATTTAGTTTGAGTGGCCTTGTGGCATCAGGATGTTCACAACTATCTGTGTTTGTGTCACATATATGCCTGTAGTTTACCAATATATCAGGTATATACTCTCCTGTCCCTTTTTACTAATAATCCTAGGCCTAGTAAGCTAATAATGACCTGTTATTTAGTTTGAGTGGCCTTGTGGCATCAGGATGTTCACAACTATCTGTGTTTGTGTCACATATATGCCTGTAGTTTACCAATATATCAGGTATATACTCTCCTGTCCCTTTTTACTAATAATCCTAGGCCTAGTAAGCTAATAATGACCTGTTATTTAGTTTGAGTGGCCTTGTGGCATCAGGATGTTCACAACTATCTGTGTTTGTGTCACATATATGCCTCTAGTTTACCAATATATCAGGTATATACTCTCCTGTCCCTTTTTACTAATAATCCTAGGCCTAGTAAGCTAATAATGACCTGTTATTTAGTTTGAGTGGCCTTGTGGCATCAGGATGTTCACAACTATCTGTGTTTGTGTCACATATATGCCTCTAGTTTACCAATATATCAGGTATATACTCTCCTGTCCCTTTTTACTAATAATCCTAGGCCTAGTAAGCTAATAATGACCTGTTATTTAGTTTGAGTGGCCTTGTGGCATCAGGATGTTCACAACTATCTGTGTTTGTGTCACATATATGCCTCTAGTTTACCAATATATCAGGTATATACTCTCCTGTCCCTTTTTACTAATAATCCTAGGCCTAGTAAGCTAATAATGACCTGTTATTTAGTTTGAGTGGCCTTGTGGCATCAGGATGTTCACAACTATCTGTGTTTGTGTCACATATATGCCTCTAGTTTACCAATATATCAGGTATATACTCTCCTGTCCCTTTTTACTAATAATCCTAGGCCTAGTAAGCTAATAATGACCTGTTATTTAGTTTGAGTGGCCTTGTGGCATCAGGATGTTCACAACTATCTGTGTTTGTGTCACATATATGCCTCTAGTTTACCAATATATCAGGTATATACTCTCCTGTCCCTTTTTACTAATAATCCTAGGCCTAGTAAGCTAATAATGACCTGTTATTTAGTTTGAGTGGCCTTGTGGCATCAGGATGTTCACAACTATCTGTGTTTGTGTCACATATATGCCTCTAGTTTACCAATATATCAGGTATATACTCTCCTGTCCCTTTTTACTAATAATCCTAGGCCTAGTAAGCTAATAATGACCTGTTATTTAGTTTGAGTGGCCTTGTGGCATCAGGATGTTCACAACTATCTGTGTTTGTGTCACATATATGCCTCTAGTTTACCAATATATCAGGTATATACTCTCCTGTCCCTGTTTACTAATAATCCTAGGCCTAGTAAGCTAATAATGAATGACCTGTTATTTAGTTTGAGTGGCCTTGTGGCATCAGGATGTTCACAACTATCTGTGTTTGTGTCACATATATGCCTCTAGTTTACCAATATATCAGGTATATACTCTCCTGTCCCTTTTTACTAATAATCCTAGGCCTAGTAAGCTAATAATGACCTGTTATTTAGTTTGAGTGGCCTTGTGGCATCAGGATGTTCACAACTATCTGTGTTTGTGTCACATATATGCCTCTAGTTTACCAATATATCAGGTATATACTCTCCTGTCCCTGTTTACTAATAATCCTAGGCCTAGTAAGCTAATAATGAATGACCTGTTATTTAGTTTGAGTGGCCTTGTGGCATCAGGATGTTCACAACTATCTGTGTTTGTGTCACATATATGCCTCTAGTTTACCAATATATCAGGTATATACTCTCCTGTCCCTGTTTACTAATAATCCTAGGCCTAGTAAGCTAATAATGACCTGTTATTTAGTTTGAGTGGCCTTGTGGCCCCGAAATATTTCACAACTATCTGTGTTTGTGTCACATATATGCCTCTAGTTTACCAATATATCAGGTATATACTCTCCTGTCCCTGTTTACTAATAATCTTAGGCCTAGTAAGCTAATAATAACCTGTTATTTAGTTTGCAGTATCACTGAGATGAGCAATCAGTAAACTTCATTCCACTCATTATTAATGTTATTCCCTTATGCGTCCCCAGCATTTTTCTTTTTTTTATTATTTGTTGTCAAACCTCACATTTAACCAGCTATTTATATTTAATTTTTCTTTGTTCCTTTGCTGTAAATTACTTCTGGCATATGCTTGGAATGAGAAATAACATAATATTCTATTTTAATTTATTTTAAAAAATCATAACAAAAGTAAAATATCAAACATTAAAACAAATATTATTCTTTACGGATACGCTTTATGAGAAAACTCAATAAAAAGTATCAACAGAGTATAATTTGGAACCAGGAAAAGGCACCATCCTGTCAAATGCAAAAGATTTATTTTTAATATGAAAGTTTTAAGTTTCTTGAAATCACACTATTCTTTTAAAATCATAAGGTTGTTTTTTATTCAAAATAAGTAGCCTATCCCATGTTTATGAAAAGGTTAACTTTACAGAATGGGAATCTGCAAGAATACCTTAGTAGAGAATGCACTTAAGCCTTGGATACATGACGTGGAACTCGCCGAGTCGGTGATAACCTTGATCAGCAACTCGCTGAGTTCCACATTGTTTGCATATCATGTCTGCGATTTTGGGAGCTAGCCCTGAGTGGCCACTTCCTGCCAGTTCTAGGTAAATCATGAAACATCAAAGGCTATGGGCTCGGCAAAATGTGAGTCTGGCATGCTACTGTCTGGACAACCTGTACATGCTAAGTCTGTACCTACCTATCCCGGTGACTTACTATTGGGAAGAATATAGGAAGGTACAAATTTATTGTTTCAGAGCGAACTTGAAACCATTTAGCATTTATCTGGGAAATGCTTATTTTACTAATACAAATGTCAAAAACCTAAGTCAATCAGACATACATAAAATACTAATTTGAGTTGTAAAATAAAGTAAAATTGTTTATAAACTGGAATGAAATGAAAAATACAGATCTTCTAAGATTTTATGATTCAAATTTACCTGTTTAGCAAATAATTGGTCGGTAGCGTAGTTGGTTCAATCCCAGCTTCATGTGCTAAAGGTTCTCAGTTCGATCCCAATCAGAGCCAATACATTTTGAGAAGGATCAGCTGATAACCACCGGCTGTTCATTTGTCATTGGGCTATTAATTAATGACACTTTCTAAGGAATAGTCGGCCTTAGTTTGTAACAATGACTACATTCGCTCATATATACACTCATCACACTCATTCGAAATCCATATTCACCCATATCTTGACGATCGGCGTCTTATGAATAAATAAATAAACTGAATAGAACATTCTTAAAACATTAATACAACTAAAATATAACTCTCTCATGACATTCAAGTTATTAATTAGCATAATATATATTGGTAGAATTTAAAATCTAAAGATTTGTCACCTAAGTTTATTTGTACTGATATTACTGGTGTTGGAACATTTGGCTAGTGTGGGCTCACAAAAACATTGATGCAAAAACTCATCGATCTGTCCAATCATGACACAGCTTAAAAGCAACCTGGCTTAATAGTATTTACCAAACCTTGAAAATCTCCTTTTCACAACCTGTTAGGAAAAACTGTCTTGATTATTTTAAAGTATCACATATATACATAAAGGTTGAATAAATTACCTCAGCAAGTTCAATTACTTCTGTCAGTCTTGAAATAGGAGGTAATATTTGTTGACAATTTTTGATGGCAACTATCATGAGCTTCAACAGCTGAACCTGTTCTCTGACATTGTGTTCAATCCAAAACATTAAGTAGCGATGGGCAGATCCCGCTGGGTGACTCAGGCAGGTGAGGTTGGGTTGATGGGCTCTCGATAAAACCTTGAGTTGTTGATGAAGAGATTCATAGAGTTCTTGGAAGTTGACATGATCCTCAACGAACTTACAAAATACACTCTGTAAATAAAATGTTTATAGCTTAATTTTTTATTAAGTTATGTTAAAGTACATTATTCATTTAGGTATCACGTGAAGCCAATTAAAAACCTATTTCAACTGTACCCGTTATATCAAGTTTTGAATCAACATTTCATAATCAGATGAATAACTTCTTAGAAATCAACAATATTTTTACTTCCAAATACTCCCCAAATAATTTGGATTTGGGTTGTTATAGACCTAGTAAGCAGATTACTAAATGAGCTAGAAAAGAAATCAACACTTGGTTTTAGATCATCTGATATGTTAAAAGCTTTTGACAGATAATCATAGTTGCCTTGTCAAAAAGCTGACTTATAGTGGATTTAACCAAACTTCTATACATTTGATAACTTCTTATTAACAATAAAGATGACATATTTTCTACAATAGGTTGGTTCGGTACAGTGAGCCACAGGGGTCTATATTAGGATCTAATATAGGATTGTTTAATATATATAATGATTGCCAGCAAATATGGATTATAATTCTAATGAACGTTTTTTTGTTTGCTGACCATTTTGGTCTTAAAGTTATCTGTTGTAATAAAATAAAATTTAATAATAAATTAGAATTTTCGTATGCTAAAATGCAAAGTTAACTGAATTATGGTAATATTATCTGAGGAAGTGGCTCTTTTTCTGGGATCATTTTCATAATGAAATAAATGTTATAAGCATTATTTGAAATGATTCCAGGTGAACTCACTGCAGGCCCTTATTTATTAAGTTAGGTGTATAGTCCTTACCCTCAACGTTTGTATTAAATTATTAAATTCACTTTGTTATAAAAGAGCCAACTAATATAAATTTAAAACTGACTGTGATATTCATAAGTACAACATGAGAATGAAAATATAATATAAGAGTTTGGTACAGCACTTCTCAACAAAATTGGCTTTACACAGCCACAAAACTATATGATT